>JAZDUH010000198.1:23995000-24180000 GCA_036419115.1 Scarus forsteni | reverse complement strand
GGGATCCTGACCTCTCTGGTGGCTCAGAGTCTGGGTCTCCTCATCGGAGCGGCGTCCACTTCGCTGCAGGTCAGTTTCTTTAAAACGGAGAGAGCTGAAGGCCTGAAGGTGCAGTCACACTTAAAACAACCTGGCAACCAAGATCCTGCTGCTCCCCGAAGTCTCACCTGTCCATAATCAGCTCATTTTGTCACCGTTGCTCAGTGGAGTCACGTCCACAATCGTATCATATTCACTGCCCTGCCAAACAAAAAAGTTCTGTAGTGTCTCGTGTTTTCAGTAAATGCTGAATGAGCTGGCTCGTAACTTCTGTTCAGTAAGAACAGCTAAGATGATTTATTTATTTATTTTATTGTTTATTTGACATGGACACACAGTAACATTGATGCTGTGATATTTAAATACACACATGTCTCAGGTGATCTGCTGTAAGGTTTTATAGCACTGTGCTAATCTTCAACAGCAGTCCATGGGAGGCTTTAAAAATATACAAACTGATATTTAAAGAACAGACATACCTAAGACACAGCTCATTAAAAACTACATAAGAATTAAAATATCCAAAAAATAAATAATAGTTTTAAAAAGATGAACGAGAAGGTTTCATCAGGTAAACAGACAAGCAAATCATTTATATGTGGGAACAGTACTGTTGCTCTTTCAGCCATGATTTAATACCTTTGTTGAAGCTTTTAAAGTTAGCTTAAAGGTATCTGAAAAACAGATGTAGAAATCTGTGCTTTCACAGGTGAAGGAAGCACGAACGTAGGCAAATTCAAAGTTTTTCAAACAACGTTTATTAAAGCTACAAGGTAAGCTAACAACTCCTGAATTGGGTTTATATTGATGGTTTGGGGGCACATCAAGTCCAAATGAGCAACTGCACTACTGGAACAAGCCCAAAAAACTGCAACCTACAACTCCCAATATACACATGCAAGTAAGAAAAAGAAGAAGCCGAAAGTTGCTTATAATAAGCAGACCTGGCAACTTTAGCATCGAGTTTTCTCGTCTCTCTGTTAGCAGTGCAGCTCCTGTCTGAGTCTGTCTGAGCGAGGCAGGTCAGATATCAGCTGCTTGACATTGGAGCAAAGTAACGCTCCACATTTCACTGTCGGTAACGGTAACGGTAACGGCGTTGTAATGTTTGAAAATAACAGCGTTAGTACTGCTGTTATTTCTAACGCTGTTGCTCCCAACACTGGGGATGCAATATGTGATGGGGATCATGTCCCACTGACTTTGCATGGAGAAGGGTCGACCAGGTCAAGTCCAGTGTGAACGCACTTTACGTGATTATTTTTAAAGATGGGGGGGCAGACATTAGCTCAGTTGGTAGAGCGTCTGCCCCATGTACGGGGGCTGCCAACCCCCTGCAGCGGCTGCTGGTTCGATTCCCCAGCCTCAGCCCTTTGCTGTCTTCACCCGCTTTCCTGTCAATCTTCAGCTGTCCTTTATAAAAAAGGCCATAAAACCCTGAAAAAATAACTTTAAAAAATAATAATAATAAAAAAAGATGAGCTCCGTACCGTGAGACGTTTCCCTCTCTGCACATCTATGTTCCTCACAGTCTGCTGTTTGTCCTGTTGTGTCCTGCAGGTGGCGACGTTCGTGGGTCCGGTCACAGCGATCCCCGTCCTGCTCTTCTCCGGGTTCTTCGTTAGTTTTGACACCATCCCCTGGTACCTGCAGTGGATGTCCTACATCTCCTACGTCAGGTGGGGGCGCTGTTTGTTTGTCTTTAGTAATCAGCTGATCAGTGCAGACTGTGAGCAGGTTTCAGAACAAAGGGCCGACCTTCACTGTTTTTCAGGTACGGGTTCGAGGGCGTCATCCTGTCCATCTATGGTCTGGACCGTGAAGACCTGCACTGCGACGAGGACGAAACGTGTCACTTCCAGAAATCCGAGGCCATCCTGAAGGAGCTGGACATGCTGGACGCTAAGCTCTACCTGGACTTCATCATCCTGGGCATCTTCTTCTTCTCCCTGAGGCTCATGGCCTACTTCGTGCTCCGCTACAAGATCAGCGCAGAGAGGTAGAGCAGGAGGGGGCGGAGCCTGATGGAAAGAGGTGGAGCCTGGTGAGGAAGGGGCGGAGCCTGATGGGAAGGGGAGGAGTCTGAGGCATGAAGAGTCAGAGCAGCTTCCAACGTTTAGGACCAGCCTGTAGGCCAAAGTTAGCGTGTAGCTGTGGAGTTTGTCTACATGTGGACTGTGAACCGACTTTGGCCGGATGAAACGAAGGGACACTAAGAAGAGACACGGAGACGAGACGAGGTTTGGACAAACCTTAAAGTCTCTGAGTGTCGCCAGCGGAGACGAGGACACATCCTGCGGGGACAGGAGCTGGTCTCCTGACTCCTTAGAGTCTAAATGTGCCACAACCTGCAGGACCGCGACAACAGGAAGCAGATCACTGAGGTTCTTTCACAATAAGAGCGTCTGTGGTCCAGCTGAGGACAGTTCGTCTAAGAGTCTCAGGTGGAGACGTCATGTATGTTACTTTAGTTATTTCTGTGAGAGGAGGACATGAGGACGCGGAGACACCATGTAACTCACACTGTTCAACAATAAAGTAAACGCCAGAGCCCCCGCGGGTTAGCTTTGTGACGATGTTTGATTTAAACACACACGATGAGCGTTTGCCTCTGAGTGATTGGAGATGAGAATCATGTGCCCACACCTGAGGCTGAAGCTTTAGGTAGACGAGTCGTAGGCTCATACAGGTCGACAAGGTCCACCATACTTCTTTAAGTCTTTCTCAGGATTTGATAAAAACGCTAAGACCAACATATGACTTTTTTAAATTTCTGACTGTGAAAAAAAATATGCTCAAACATGACTATTTGGGTACAAAACAGACCGGAAAACATGCTAGTGCAGACAGCTTGGTCATACTTGGCTTAAAAATTGACACACAAGAATTTTTCTCTCAGCTCAGGATTTGAAAAAAACACTAAGGCTAACATATGACTTTTTTTTCATTTTAAACTCTGAAAAAATACATGCTCAAACATGACTTTTTGGGTGTAAAACAGGCTGAAAAACATGCTGGTGGAGATGGTTTGGTCATAATAGTCTCTAAAATGGACATATAAGCCTTTTTCTCTCAGCTCAGGATTTGAAAAACATTTTGGACTCTGAAAAAATGTGCTCAAACATGACTTTTTGGGTGTAAAACAGGCTGAAAAACATGCTGGTGGAGACTGTTTGGTCATAATAGTCTCTAAAATGGACATATAAGCCTTTTTCTCTCAGCTCAGGATTTGAAAAAAACACTAAGGCTAACATATGACTTTTTTTATTCTGGACTGCAACAAAAATATGCTCAAACATGACTTTTTGGGTGTAAAACAGGCTGAAAAACATGCTGGTGGAGATGGTTTCGTCATATTTGGCTTCAAAATGGTCGATCAGCCTTTTTCTCTCAGCTCAGGATTTGAAAAAAACACTAAGGCTAACATATGACTTTTTTTTCATTTTGAACTGCGAAAAAAAATATGCTCAAACATGACTTTTTGGGTGTAAAACGGGCTGAAAAACATGCTGGTGGAGATGGTTTGGTCATAATAGTCTCAAAAATGGACGTATCAGTCTTTTTCTCTCAGCTCAGGATTTGAAAAAACACTAAGGCTAACATATGACTTTTTTTTCATTTTGAACTGCGAAAAAAAATATGCTCAAACATGACTTTTTGGGTGTAAAACAGGCTGAAAAACATGTTGGTGGAGATGGTTTGGTCATAATAGTCTCTAAAATGGACGTATCATTTTTTCTCTCAGCTCAGGATTTGAAAAAAACACTAAGGCTAACATATGACTTTTTTTCCATTATGGACTGTAAAAAAAAAATGTGCTCAAACATGACTTTTTGGGTGTAAAACAGGCTGAAAAACATGTTGGTGGAGATGGTTTGGTCATAATAGTCTCTAAAATGGACGTATCAGCCTTTTTCTCTCAGCTCAGGATTTGAAAAAAACACTAAGGCTAACATATGACTTTTTTTCCATTATGGACTGTAAAAAAAAAATGTGCTCAAACATGACTTTTTGGGTGTAAAACAGACTGAAAAATATGCTGGTGAAGATGGTTTGGTCATAATAGTCTCTAAAATGGACGTATCAGTCTTTTTCTCTCAGCTCAGGATTTGAAAAAAACACTAAGGCTAACATATGACTTTTTTTTCATTTTGAACTGCGAAAAAAAATATGCTCAAACATGACTTTTTGGGTGTAAAACAGGCTGAAAAACATGCTGGTGAAGATGGTTTGGTCATATTTGGCTTCAAAATGGACATATAAGCCTTTTTCTCTCAGCTCAGGATTTGAAAAAAACACTAAGGCTAACATATGACTTTTTTTTCATTTTGGACTCTGAAAAAATACATGCTCAAACATGACTTTTTGGGTGTAAAACGGGCTGAAAAACATGCTGGTGGAGATGGTTTGGTCATAATAGTCTCAAAAATGGACGTATCAGTCTTTTTCTCTCAGCTCAGGATTTGAAAAAACACTAAGGCTAACATATGACTTTTTTTTCATTTTGAACTGCGAAAAAAAATATGCTCAAACATGACTTTTTGGGTGTAAAACAGGCTGAAAAACATGTTGGTGGAGATGGTTTGGTCATAATAGTCTCTAAAATGGACGTATCAGCCTTTTTCTCTCAGCTCAGGATTTGAAAAAAACACTAAGGCTAACATATGACTTTTTTTCCATTATGGACTGTAAAAAAAAAATATGCTCAAACATGACTTTTTGGGTGTAAAACAGGCTGAAAAACATGCTGGTGAAGATGGTTTGGTCATAATAGTCTCTAAAACGGACGTATCAGTCTTTTTCTCTCAGCTCAGGATTTGAAAAAAACACTAAGGCTAACATATGACTTTTTTTTCATTTTGAACTGCGAAAAAAAATATGCTCAAACATGACTTTTTGGGTGTAAAACAGGCTGAAAAACATGCTGGTGAAGATGGTTTGGTCATAATAGTCTCTAAAATGGACGTATCAGTCTTTTTCTCTCAGCTCAGGATTTGAAAAAAACACTAAGGCTAACATATGACTTTTTTTTTTATTCTGGACTGCAACAAAAATATGCTCAAACATGACTTTTTGGGTGTAAAACAGGCTGAAAAACATGCTGGTGGAGATGGTTTCGTCATATTTGGCTTCAAAATGGACGTATCAGCCTTTTTCTCTCAGCTCAGGATTTGAAAAAAACACTAAGGCTAACATATGACTTTTTTTTCATTTTGAACTGCGAAAAAAAATATGCTCAAACATGACTTTTTGGGTGTAAAACAGGCTGAAAAACATGTTGGTGTAGATGGTTTGGTCATAATAGTCTCTAAAATGGACGTATCAGCCTTTTTCTCTCAGCTCAGGATTTGAAAAAAACACTAAGGCTAACATATGACTTTTTTTCCATTATGGACTGTAAAAAAAAAATGTGCTCAAACATGACTTTTTGGGTGTAAAACAGACTGAAAAACATGCTGGTGAAGATGGTTTGGTCATAATAGTCTCTAAAATGGACGTATCAGTCTTTTTCTCTCAGCTCAGGATTTGAAAAAAACACTAAGGCTAACATATGACTTTTTTTTCATTTTGAACTGCGAAAAAAAATATGCTCAAACATGACTTTTTGGGTGTAAAACAGGCTGAAAAACATGCTGGTGAAGATGGTTTGGTCATATTTGGCTTCAAAATGGACATATAAGCCTTTTTCTCTCAGCTCAGGATTTGAAAAAAACACTAAGGCTAACATATGACTTTTTTTTCATTTTGGACTCTGAAAAAATACATGCTCAAACATGACTTTTTGGGTGTAAAACAGGCTGAAAAACATGCTGGTGGAGATGGTTTGGTCATAATAGTCTCTAAAATGGACATATCAGTCTTTTTCTCTCAGCTCAGGATTTGAAAAAAACACTAAGGCTAACATATGACTTTTTTTATTCTGGACTGCAACAAAAATATGCTCAAACATGACTTTTTGGGTGTAAAACAGGCTGAAAAACATGCTGGTGGAGATGGTTTCGTCATATTTGGCTTCAAAATGGACGTATCAGCCTTTTTCTCCGATTCTGTTCATTACTTTTATGGACAGAATTTCTAGGCGCAGCCAGGGCGTTGAGGGGTTCCGGTTTGGTGACCTCAGGATCGGGTCTCTGCTTTTTGCGGATGATGTGGTCCTGTTGGCTTCATCGGACCGGGACCTCCAGCTTTCACTGGATCGGTTCGCAGCTGAGTGTGAAGCGGCTGGGATGAGAATCAGCACCTCCAAATCCGAGTCCATGGTCCTCGCCCGGGAGAGGGTGGAGTGCTCTCTCCGGGTCGGGGATGAGATTCTACCCCAAGTGGAGGAGTTTAAGTACCTCGGGGTCTTGTTCACGAGCGTAGGAAGGGTGGATCGGGAGATCGATAGGCGGATCGGTGCGCGGCCAGCAGTAATGCGGCTCTGCACCGGTCTGTCGCGGGTAAAAGGAGCTAAGCCGAAGGCGGCTCTCGATGCATCGGGTCGATCTTCACCCCTATCCTCATATATGGTCACGAGCTCTGGGTCGTGACCGAGAAAACGAGATCACGAGTACAAGCGGCCGAAATGGGCTTCCTTCGCAGGGTGGCTGGGCTCTCCCTTAGAGATAGGGTGAGAAGTTCAGTCATTCGGGAGGAGCTCGGAGTAGAGCCGCTGCTCCTACGCGTTGAGAGGAGCCAGATGAGGTGGCTCGGGCATCTGGTTAGGATGCCTCCTGGACGCCTCCTGGCGAGGTGTTCCGGGCACGTCCCACCGTAGGCGGCCCTGTGGTAGACCCAGGACACGCTGGAGAGACTATGTCTCTCGGCTGGCCTGGGAACGCCTCGGGATCCCCCGGGAAGGGCTGGACGAGGTGGCCGGGGAGAGGGAAGTCTGGGCTTCCCTGCTTAGGCTGCTGCCCCCGCGACCCGACCACGGATAAGCGGAAGAAGACGACGACGACGACGACGACGACGAGCCTTTTTCTCTCAGCTCAGGATCTGAAAAAAACACTAAGGCTAACATATGACTTTTTTTTTGATACTGGACTGCAACAAAAATATGCTCAAACATGACTTTGGGTGTAAAACAGGCTGAAAAACATGCTGGTGGAGATGGTTTGGTCATAATAGTCTCTAAAATGGACGTATCAGTCTTTTTCTCTCAGCTCAGGATTTGAAAAAAACACTAAGGCTAACATATGACTTTTTTTTCATTTTGAACTGCGAAAAAAAATATGCTCAAACATGACTTTTTGGGTGTAAAACAGGCTGAAAAACATGCTGGTGGAGATGGTTTGGTCATAATAGTCTCTAAAATGGACGTATCAGTCTTTTTCTCTCAGCTCAGGATTTGAAAAAAACACTAAGGCTAACATATGACTTTTTTTTCATTTTGGACTCTGAAAAAAAATGTGCTCAAACATGACTTTTTGGGTGTAAAACAGGCTGAAAAACATGTTGGTGGAGATGGTTTGGTCATAATAGTCTCTAAAATGGACGTATCAGTCTTTTTCTCTCAGCTCAGGATTTGAAAAAAACACTAAGGCTAACATATGACTTTTTTTTCATTTTGGACTCTGAAAAAAAATGTGCTCAAACATGACTTTATGGGTGTAAAACAGGCTGAAAAACATGCTGGTGGAGATGGTTTGGTCATAATAGTCTCTAAAATGGACGTATCAGTCTTTTTCTCTCAGCTCAGGATTTGAAAAAAACACTAAGGCTAACATATGACCTTTTTCAATTTTGGACTGCGAAAAAAAATATGCTCAAACATGACTTTTTGGGTGTAAAACAGGCTGAAAAACATGCTGGTGCAGACGGTTTCGTCATATTTGGCTTCAAAATGGTCGATCAGCCTTTTTCTCTCAGCTCAGGATTTGAAAAAAACACTAAGGCTAACGTATGACTTTTTTTCCACTATGGACTGTAAAAAAAAATGTGCTCAAACATGACTTTTTGGGTGTAAAACAGGCTGAAAAACATGCTGGTGGAGATGGTTTGGTCATAATAGTCTCTAAAATGGACGTATCAGTCTTTTTCTCTCAGCTCAGGATTTGAAAAAAACACTGAGGCTAACATATGACTTTTTTTTTGATTCTGGACTGCAACAAAAATGTGCTCAAACATGACTTTTTGGGTGTAAAACAGGCTGAAAAACATGCTGGTGCAGACGGTTTCGTCATATTTGGCTTCAAAATGGACGTATCAGCCTTTTTCTCTCAGCTCAGGATTTGAAAAAACACTAAGGCTAACATATGACTTTTTTTCATTTTGGACTCTGAAAAAAAATGTGCTCAAACATGACTTTTTGGGTGTAAAACAGGCTGAAAAACATGCTGGTGCAGACGGTTTGGTCATATTTGGCTTCAAAATGGACGATCAGCCTTTTTCTCTCAGCTCAGGATTTGAAAAAAACACTAAGGCTAACATATGACTTTTTTTTCATTTTGAACTGCGAAAAAATACATGCTCAAACATGACTTTTTGGGTGTAAAACAGGCTGAAAAACATGTTGGTGGAGATGGTTTCGTCATATTTGGCTTCAAAATGGACGTATCAGCCTTTTTCTCTCAGCTCAGGATTTGAAAAAAACACTAAGGCTAACGTATGACTTTTTTTTCATTTTGGACTCTGAAAAAAAATGTGCTCAAACATGACTTTTTGGGTGTAAAACACAAGGAAAAACATGCTGGTGCAGACGGTTTCATCATATTTGGCTTCAAAATGGACATATAAGCCTTTTTCTCTCAGCTCAGGATTTGAAAAAACACTAAGGCTAACATATGACTTTTTTTTCATTTTGGACTCTGAAAAAAACATATGCTCAAACATGACTTTTTGGGTGTAAAACAGGCTGAAAAACATGCTGGTGGAGACGGTTTGGTCATAATAGTCTCTAAAATGGACGTATCAGTCTTTTTCTCTCAGCTCAGGATTTGAAAAAAACACTAAGGCTAACATATGACTTTTTTTTCATTTTGAACTGCGAAAAAATACATGCTCAAACATGACTTTTTGGGTGTAAAACAGGCTGAAAAACATGTTGGTGGAGATGGTTTCGTCATATTTGGCTTCAAAATGGACATATAAGCCTTTTTCTCTCAGCTCAGGATTTGAAAAAAACACTAAGGCTAACATATGACTTTTTTTTTTCACTTTTGACTCTGAAAAAAAATATGCTCAAACATGACTTTTTGGGTGTAAAACAGGCTGAAAAACATGCTGGTGGAGACTGTTTGGTCATAATAGTCTCTAAAATGGAATCAGTCTTTTCTCTCAGCTCAGGATTTGAAAAAAACACTAAGGCTAACATATGACTTTTTTTTCATTTTGAACTGCGAAAAAATACATGCTCAAACATGACTTTTTGGGTGTAAAACAGGCTGAAAAACATGTTGGTGAAGATGGTTTGGTCATAATAGTCTCTAAAATGGACGTATCAGTCTTTTTCTCTCAGCTCAGGATTTGAAAAAAACACTAAGGCTAACATATGACTTTTTTTTCATTTTGAACTGCGAAAAAATACATGCTCAAACATGACTTTTTGGGTGTAAAACAGGCTGAAAAACATGTTGGTGAAGATGGTTTGGTCATAATAGTCTCTAAAATGGACGTATCAGCCTTTTTCTCTCAGCTCAGGATTTGAAAAAAACACTAAGGCTAACATATGACTTTTTTTTCATTTTGAACTGCGAAAAAAAATATGCTCAAACATGACTTTTTGGGTGTAAAACAGGCTGAAAAACATGTTGGTGGAGATGGTTTGGTCATATTTGGCTTCAAAATGGACGTATCAGTCTTTTTCTCTCAGCTCAGGATTTGAAAAAAACACTAAGGCTAACATATGACTTTTTTTTCATTTTGGACTCTGAAAAAACATATGCTCAAACATGACTTTTTGGGTGTAAAACAGGCTGAAAAACATGCTGGTGGAGACGGTTTGGTCATAATAGTCTCTAAAATGGACATATAAGCCTTTTTCTCTCAGCTCAGGATTTGAAAAAAACACTAAGGCTAACATATGACTTTTTTTTCATTTTGAACTGCGAAAAAAATGTGCTCAAACATGACTTTTTGGGTGTAAAACAGGCTGAAAAACATGTTGGTTGAGATGGTTTCGTCATATTTGGCTTCAAAATGGTCGATCAGCCTTTTTCTCTCAGCTCAGGATTTGAAAAAAACACTAAGGCTAACATATGACTTTTTTTCCATTATGGACTGTAAAAAAAAAATGTGCTCAAACATGACTTTTTGGGTGTAAAACAGGCTGAAAAACATGTTGGTGGAGATGGTTTCGTCATATTTGGCTTCAAAATGGACGTATCAGTCTTTTTCTCTCAGCTCAGGATTTGAAAAAAACACTAAGGCTAACATATGACTTTTTTTCATTTTGAACTCTGAAAAAAAATGTGCTCAAACATGACTTTTTGGGTGTAAAACAGGCTGAAAAACATGCTGGTGGAGATGGTTTGGTCATAATAGTCTCTAAAATGGACATATAAGCCTTTTTCTCTCAGCTCAGGATTTGAAAAAACACTAAGGCTAACATATGACTTTTTTTTCATTTTGGACTCTGAAAAAAAATGTGCTCAAACATGACTTTTTGGGTGTAAAACAGGCTGAAAAACATGTTGGTGGAGATGGTTTCGTCATATGTGGCTTCAAAATGGTCGATCAGCCTTTTTCTCTCAGCTCAGGATTTGAAAAAAAACACTAAGGCTAACATATGACTTTTTTTCCATTATGGACTGTAAAAAAAAAATATGCTCAAACATGACTTTTTGGGTTTAAAACAGGCTGAAAAACATGTTGGTGGAGATGGTTTGGTCATAATAGTCTCTAAAATGGACGTATCAGTCTTTTTCTCTCAGCTCAGGATTTGAAAAAAAACACTAAGGCTAACATATGACTTTTTTTCCATTATGGACTGTAAAAAAAAAATATGCTCAAACATGACTTTTTGGGTTTAAAACAGGCTGAAAAACATGTTGGTGGAGATGGTTTGGTCATAATAGTCTCTAAAATGGACGTATCAGTCTTTTTCTCTCAGCTCAGGATTTGAAAAAAACACTAAGGCTAACATATGACTTTTTTTCCATTATGGACTGTAAAAAAAAAATATGCTCAAACATGACTTTTTGGGTTTAAAACAGGCTGAAAAACATGTTGGTGGAGATGGTTTGGTCATAATAGTCTCTAAAATGGACGTATCAGTCTTTTTCTCTCAGCTCAGGATTTGAAAAAAACACTAAGGCTAACATATGACTTTTTTTTCATTTTGAACTGCGAAAAAATACATGCTCAAACATGACTTTTTGGGTGTAAAACAGGCTGAAAAACATGCTGGTGGAGATGGTTTGGTCATAATAGTCTCTAAAATGGACGTATCAGTCTTTTTCTCTCAGCTCAGGATTTGAAAAAACACTAAGGCTAACATATGACTTTTTTTCATTTTGGACTCTGAAAAAAAATATGCTCAAACATGACTTTTTGGGTGTAAAACAGGCTGAAAAACATGCTGGTGGAGATGGTTTGGTCATAATAGTCTCTAAAATGGACGTATCAGTCTTTTTCTCTCAGCTCAGGATTTGAAAAAAACACTAAGGCTAACATATGACTTTTTTTTCATTTTCGACTCTGAAAAAAATACATGCTCAAACATGACTTTTTGGGTGTAAAACAGGCTGAAAAACATGCTGGTGGAGATGGTTTCGTCATATTTGGCTTCAAAATGGTCGATCAGCCTTTTTCTCTCAGCTCAGGATTTGAAAAAAACACTAAGGCTAACATATGACTTTTTTTTCATTTTCGACTCTGAAAAAAAATGTGCTCAAACATGACTTTTTGGGTTTAAAACAGGCTGAAAAACATGTTGGTGGAGATGGTTTGGTCATATTTGGCTTCAAAATGGACGTATCAGCCTTTTTCTCTCAGCTCAGGATTTGAAAAAAACACTAAGGCTAACATATGACTTTTTTTTCATTTTGAACTGCGAAAAAATACATGCTCAAACATGACTTTTTGGGTGTAAAACAGGCTGAAAAACATGCTGGTGGAGATGGTTTCGTCATATTTGGCTTCAAAATGGTCGATCAGCCTTTTTCTCTCAGCTCAGGATTTGAAAAAAACACTAAGGCTAACATATGACTTGTTTTCCACTATGGACTGTAAAAAAAAAAAAGCTCAAACATGACTTTTTGGGTGTAAAACAGGCTGAAAAACATGTTGGTGGAGATGGTTTGGTCATAATAGTCTCTAAAATGGACGTATCAGCCTTTTTCTCTCAGCTCAGGATTTGAAAAAAACACTAAGGCTAACATATGACTTTTTTTTCATTTTGGACTCTGAAAAAAAATATGCTCAAACATGACTTTTTGGGTGTAAAACAGGCTGAAAAACATGCTGGTGCAGACGGTTTCGTCATATTTGGCTTCAAAATGGACGTATCAGCCTTTTTCTCTCAGCTCAGGATTTGAAAAAAACACTAAGGCTAACATATGACTTTTTTTTCATTTTGGACTCTGAAAAAAAATGTGCTCAAACATGACTTTTTGGGTGTAAAACAGGCTGAAAAACATGCTGGTGGAGACAGTTTGGTCATAATAGTCTCTAAAATGGACATATAAGCCTTTTTCTCTCAGCTCAGGATTTGAAAAAACACTAAGGCTAACATATGACTTTTTTTTCATTTTGGACTCTGAAAAAAAATATGCTCAAACATGACTTTTTGGGTGTAAAACAGGCAGAAAAACATGCTGGTGGAGACAGTTTGGTCATAATAGTCTCTAAAATGGACATATAAGCCTTTTTCAAAGAGCTCAGGATTTGAAAAAACACTAAGGCTAACATATGACTTTTTTTTCATTTTGAACTGCGAAAAAAATGTGCTCAAACATGACTTTTTGGGTGTAAAACAGGCTGAAAAACATGTTGGTTGAGATGGTTTCGTCATATTTTGCTTCAAAATGGTCGATCAGCCTTTTTCTCTCAGCTCAGGACTTGAAAAAAAACACTAAGGCTAACATATGACTTTTTTTCCATTATGGACTGTAAAAAAAAATGTGCTCAAACATGACTTTTTGGGTTTAAAACAGGCTGAAAAACATGTTGGTGGAGATGGTTTGGTCATAATAGTCTCTAAAATGGACGTATCAGCCTTTTTCTCTCAGCTCAGGATTTGAAAAAACACTAAGGCTAACGTATGACTTTTTTTCATTTTGAACTGCGAAAAAATACATGCTCAAACATGACTTTTTGGGTGTAAAACAGGCTGAAAAACATGTTGGTGGAGATGGTTTCGTCATATTTGGCTTCAAAATGGACGTATCAGCCTTTTTCTCTCAGCTCAGGATTTGAAAAAAACACTAAGGCTAACATATGACTTTTTTTTCATTTTGAACTGCGAAAAAATACATGCTCAAACATGACTTTTTGGGTGTAAAACAGGCTGAAAAACATGCTGGTGGAGATGGTTTCGTCATATTTGGCTTCAAAATGGACGTATCAGCCTTTTTCTCTCAGCTCAGGATTTGAAAAAAACACTAAGGCTAACGTATGACTTTTTTTTCATTTTGGACTCTGAAAAAAAATGTGCTCAAACATGACTTTTTGGGTGTAAAACAGGCTGAAAAACATGCTGGTGGAGATGGTTTGGTCATAATAGTCTCTAAAATGGACGTATCAGTCTTTTTCTCTCAGCTCAGGATTTGAAAAAAACACTAAGGCTAACATATGACTTTTTTTTCATTTTGGACTCTGAAAAAAAATATGCTCAAACATGACTTTTTGGGTGTAAAACAGGCTGAAAAACATGTTGGTGAAGATGGTTTGGTCATAATAGTCTCTAAAATGGACATATAAGCCTTTTTCTCTCAGCTCAGGATTTGAAAAAACACTAAGGCTAACATATGACTTGTTTTTCATTTTGAACTGCGAAAAAATACATGCTCAAACATGACTTTTTGGGTGTAAAACAGGCTGAAAAACATGTTGGTTGAGATGGTTTCGTCATATTTGGCTTCAAAATGGTCGATCAGCCTTTTTCTCTCAGCTCAGGATTTGAAAAAAACACTAAGGCTAACATATGACTTTTTTTCCATTATGGACTGTAAAAAAAAAATGTGCTCAAACATGACTTTTTGGGTTTAAAACAGGCTGAAAAACATGTTGGTGGAGATGGTTTGGTCATAATAGTCTCTAAAATGGACGTATCAGCCTTTTTCTCTCAGCTCAGGATTTGAAAAAAACACTAAGGCTAACATATGACTTTTTTTTCATTTTGAACTGCGAAAAAATACATGCTCAAACATGACTTTTTGGGTGTAAAACAGGCTGAAAAACATGTTGGTGGAGATGGTTTGGTCATATTTGGCTTCAAAATGGACGTATCAGCCTTTTTCTCTCAGCTCAGGATTTGAAAAAAACACTAAGGCTAACATATGACTTTTTTTTCATTTTGGACTCTGAAAAAAAAAATGCTCAAACATGACTTTTTGGGTGTAAAACAGGCTGAAAAACATGCTGGTGCAGACGGTTTGGTCATATTTGGCTTCAAAATGGTCGATCAGCCTTTTTCTCTCAGCTCAGGATTTGAAAAAAACACTAAGGCTAACATATGACTTTTTTTTCATTTTCGACTCTGAAAAAAAATGTGCTCAAACATGACTTTTTGGGTGTAAAACAGGCTGAAAAACATGTTGGTTGAGATGGTTTCGTCATATTTGGCTTCAAAATGGTGGATCAGCCTTTTTCTCTCAGCTCAGGATTTGAAAAAAACACTAAGGCTAACATATGACTTTTTTTCCATTATGGACTGTAAAAAAAAAATGTGCTCAAACATGACTTTTTGGGTTTAAAAAAGGGTGAAAAACATGTTGGTGGAGATGGTTTGGTCATAATAGTCTCTAAAATGGACGTATCAGCCTTTTTCTCTCAGCTCAGGATTTGAAAAAAACACTAAGGCTAACATATGACTTTTTTTTCATTTTGAACTGCGAAAAAATACATGCTCAAACATGACTTTTTGGGTGTAAAACAGGCTGAAAAACATGCTGGTGCAGACGGTTTGGTCATATTTGGCTTCAAAATGGACGTATCAGCCTTTTACTCTCAGCTCAGGATTTGAAAAAAACACTAAGGCTAACCTATGACTTTTTCTCGATCCTGGACTGCAACAAAAACATGCTCAAACATGACTTTTTGGGTATAAAACAGGCCAAAAACATTCTGGTGGAGACGCTTTTGTCATATGTGGCTTCAAAATGGACGTATCAATCTTTTTCTCTCAGCTCAGGATTTGAAAAACACTAAGGCTAACCTATGACTTTTTTTTTTTTCATTTTGGACTCTGACATAAAATGTGCTCAAACATGTCTTTTTGGGTGTAAAACAGGCTGAAAAACATGCTGGTGGAGATGGTTTGGTCATAATAGTCTCTAAAATGGACGTATTGCCTTTTTTTCTCTCAGCTCAGGATTTGAAAAAAACACTAAGGCTAACATATGACTTTTTTTTCATTTTGGACTCTGAAAAAATATGCTCAAACATGACTTTTTGGGTGTAAAACAGGCTGAAAAACATGTTGGTGAAGATGGTTTGTCATAATAGTCTCTAAAATGGACATATAAGCCTTTTTCTCTCAGCTCAGGATTTGAAAAAACACTAAGGCTAACATATGACTTGTTTTTCATTTTGAACTGCGAAAAAATACATGCTCAAACATGACTTTTTGGGTGTAAAACAGGCTGAAAAACATGTTGGTTGAGATGGTTTACATATTTGGCTTCAAAATGGTCGATCAGCCTTTTTCTCTCAGCTCAGGATTTGAAAAAAACACTAAGGCTAACATATGACTTTTTTTCCATTATGGACTGTAAAAAAAAAATGTGCTCAAACATGACTTTTTGGGTTTAAAACAGGCTGAAAAACATGTTGGTGGAGATGGTTTGGTCATAATAGTCTCTAAAATGGACGTATCAGTCTTTTTCTCTCAGCTCAGGATTTGAAAAAAACACTAAGGCTAACATATGACTTTTTTTTCATTTTGAACTGCGAAAAAATACATGCTCAAACATGACTTTTTGGGTGTAAAACAGGCTGAAAAACATGTTGGTGGAGATGGTTTGGTCATATTTGGCTTCAAAATGGACGTATCAGCCTTTTTCTCTCAGCTCAGGATTTGAAAAAAACACTAAGGCTAACATATGACTTTTTTTTCATTTTGGACTCTGAAAAAAAATGTGCTCAAACATGACTTTTTGGGTGTAAAACAGGCTGAAAAACATGCTGGTGGAGATGGTTTGGTCATAATAGTCTCTAAAATGGACGTATCAGTCTTTTTCTCTCAGCTCAGGATTTGAAAAAAACACTAAGGCTAACATATGACTTTTTTTTCATTTTGGACTCTGAAAAAAAAAATGCTCAAACATGACTTTTTGGGTGTAAAACAGGCTGAAAAACATGCTGGTGCAGACGGTTTGGTCATATTTGGCTTCAAAATGGTCGATCAGCCTTTTTCTCTCAGCTCAGGATTTGAAAAAAACACTAAGGCTAACATATGACTTTTTTTTCATTTTCGACTCTGAAAAAAAATGTGCTCAAACATGACTTTTTGGGTGTAAAACAGGCTGAAAAACATGTTGGTTGAGATGGTTTCGTCATATTTGGCTTCAAAATGGTCGATCAGCCTTTTTCTCTCAGCTCAGGATTTGAAAAAAACACTAAGGCTAACATATGACTTTTTTTCCATTATGGACTGTAAAAAAAAAATGTGCTCAAACATGACTTTTTGGGTTTAAAACAGGCTGAAAAACATGTTGGTGGAGATGGTTTGGTCATAATAGTCTCTAAAATGGACGTATCAGTCTTTTTCTCTCAGCTCAGGATTTGAAAAAAACACTAAGGCTAACATATGACTTTTTTTTCATTTTGAACTGCGAAAAAATACATGCTCAAACATGACTTTTTGGGTGTAAAACAGGCTGAAAAACACATGTTGGTGGAGATGGTTTGGTCATATTTGGCTTCAAAATGGACCTATCAGCTTTTTTCTCTCAGCTCAGGATTTGAAAAAAAAAACACTAAGGCTAACCTATGACTTTTTTTTTTTCATTTCTGATTCAGAAAAAACATGCTCAAACATGACTTTTTGGGTGTAAAACAGGCTGAAGAACATGCTGGTGGAGATGGTTTGGTCATATTTGTCTCTAAAATGGACCTATCAGCTTTTTTCTCTCAGTTCAGGATTTGAAAAACACTAAGGCTAACATATGACTTTTTTTTCATTTTGGACTCTGAAAAAAAAAATGCTCAAACATGACTTTTTGGGTGTAAAACAGGCTGAAAAACATGCTGGTGCAGACGGTTTGGTCATATTTGGCTTCAAAATGGTCGATCAGCCTTTTTCTCTCAGCTCAGGATTTGAAAAAAACACTAAGGCTAACGTATGACTTTTTTTTCATTTTCGACTCTGAAAAAAAATGTGCTCAAACATGACTTTTTGGGTGTAAAACAGGCTGAAAAACATGCTGGTGGAGATGGTTTCGTCATATTTGGCTTCAAAATGGTCGATCAGCCTTTTTCTCTCAGCTCAGGATTTGAAAAAAACACTAAGGCTAACATATGACTTGTTTTCCACTATGGACTGTAAAAAAAAAAAAGCTCAAACATGACTTTTTGGGTGTAAAACAGGCTGAAAAACATGTTGGTGGAGATGGTTTGGTCATAATAGTCTCTAAAATGGACATATAAGCCTTTTTCTCTCAGCTCAGGATTTGATAAAAACACTAAGGCTAACATATAATTTTTTTTTTGATTCTGGACTGCAACAAAAATGTGCTCAAACATGACTTTTTGGGTGTAAAACAGGCTGAAAAACATGCTGGTGCAGACGGTTTCGTCATATTTGGCTTCAAAATGGACGTATCAGCCTTTTTCTCTCAGCTCAGGATTTGAAAAAAACACTAAGGCTAACATATGACTTTTTTTTCATTTTGGACTCTGAAAAAAAATGTGCTCAAACATGACTTTTTGGGTGTAAAACAGGCTGAAAAACATGCTGGTGCAGACGGTTTGGTCATATTTGGCTTCAAAATGGACGTATCAGCCTTTTTCTCTCAGCTCAGGATTTGAAAAAAACACTAAGGCTAACATATGACTTTTTTTTCATTTTGAACTGCGAAAAAATACATGCTCAAACATGACTTTTTGGGTGTAAAACAGGCTGAAAAACATGTTGGTGGAGATGGTTTCGTCATATTTGGCTTCAAAATGGACGTATCAGCCTTTTTCTCTCAGCTCAGGATTTGAAAAAAACACTAAGGCTAACGTATGACTTTTTTTTCATTTTGGACTCTGAAAAAAATTGTGCTCAAACATGACTTTTTGGGTGTAAAACAGGCTGAAAAACATGTTGGTTGAGATGGTTTGGTCATAATAGTCTCTAAAATGGACGTATCAGTCTTTTTCTCTCAGCTCAGGATTTGAAAAAAACACTAAGGCTAACATATGACTTTTTTTTCATTTTGGACTCTGAAAAAAAATGTGCTCAAACATGACTTTTTGGGTGTAAAACAGGCTGAAAAACATGTTGGTTGAGATGGTTTCGTCATATTTGGCTTCAAAATGGTCGATCAGCCTTTTTCTCTCAGCTCAGGATTTGAAAAAAACACTAAGGCTAACATATGACTTTTTTTTCATTTTCGACTCTGAAAAAAAATGTGCTCAAACATGACTTTTTGGGTGTAAAACAGGCTGAAAAACATGCTGGTGGAGATGGTTTCGTCATATTTGGCTTCAAAATGGTCGATCAGCCTTTTTCTCTCAGCTCAGGATTTGAAAAAAACACTAAGGCTAACATATGACTTGTTTTTCATTTTGAACTGCGAAAAAAAATATGCTCAAACATGACTTTTTGGGTGTAAAACAGGCTGAAAAACATGTTGGTGAAGATGGTTTGGTCATAATAGTCTCTAAAATGGACGTATCAGCCTTTTTCTCTCAGCTCAGGATTTGAAAAAAACACTAAGGCTAACATATGACTTGTTTTTCATTTTGAACTGCGAAAAAATACATGCTCAAACATGACTTTTTGGGTGTAAATCAGGCTGATAATCATGTTGGTGGAGATGGTTTCACATATTTGGCTTCAAAATGGACGATCAGCCTTTTTCTCTCAGCTCAGGATTTGAAAAAAAACACTAAGGCTAACATATGACTTTTTTCATTTTGAACTGAAAAAATACATGCTCAAACATGACTTTTTGGGTGTAAAACAGGCTGAAAAACATGTTGGTGGAGATGGTTTGTCATATTTGGCTTCAAAATGGACGATCAGCCTTTTTCTCTCAGCTCAGGATTTGAAAAAAAACTAAGGCTAACGTATGACTTTTTTTCATTTTGGACTCTGAAAAAAAATGTGCTCAAACATGACTTTTTGGGTGTAAAACAGGCTGAAAAACATGCTGGTGGAGATGGTTTGGTCATAATAGTCTCTAAAATGGACGTATCAGTCTTTTTCTCTCAGCTCAGGATTTGAAAAAAACACTAAGGCTAACATATGACTTTTTTTTCATTTTGGACTCTGAAAAAAAATGTGCTCAAACATGACTTTTTGGGTGTAAAACAGGCTGAAAAACATGCTGGTGCAGACGGTTTGGTCATATTTGGCTTCAAAATGGTCGATCAGCCTTTTTCTCTCAGCTCAGGATTTGAAAAAAACACTAAGGCTAACATATGACTTTTTTTTCATTTTGAACTGCGAAAAAAAATATGCTCAAACATGACTTTTTGGGTGTAAAACAGGCTGAAAAACATGTTGGTGAAGATGGTTTGGTCATAATAGTCTCTAAAATGGACGTATCAGTCTTTTTCTCTCAGCTCAGGATTTGAAAAAAACACTAAGGCTAACATATGACTTTTTTTTCATTTTGAACTGCGAAAAAATACATGCTCAAACATGACTTTTTGGGTGTAAAACAGGCTGAAAAACATGTTGGTGGAGATGGTTTCGTCATATTTGGCTTCAAAATGGACGTATCAGCCTTTTTCTCTCAGCTCAGGATTTGAAAAAAACACTAAGGCTAACATATGACTTTTTTTTCATTTTGGACTCTGAAAAAAAATGTGCTCAAACATGACTTTTTGGGTGTAAAACAGGCTGAAAAACATGCTGGTGGAGATGGTTTGGTCATAATAGTCTCTAAAATGGACGTATCAGTCTTTTTCTCTCAGCTCAGGATTTGAAAAAAACACTAAGGCTAACATATGACTTTTTTTTCATTTTGGACTCTGAAAAAAAATGTGCTCAAACATGACTTTTTGGGTGTAAAACAGGCTGAAAAACATGCTGGTGCAGACGGTTTGGTCATATTTGGCTTCAAAATGGTCGATCAGCCTTTTTCTCTCAGCTCAGGATTTGAAAAAAAAACACTAAGGCTAACATATGACTTTTTTTTCATTTTCGACTCTGAAAAAAAATGTGCTCAAACATGACTTTTTGGGTGTAAAACAGGCTGAAAAACATGCTGGTGGAGATGGTTTCGTCATATTTGGCTTCAAAATGGTCGATCAGCCTTTTTCTCTCAGCTCAGGATTTGAAAAAAACACTAAGGCTAACATATGACTTGTTAGGGTCCTCGCCCAAGGGGAAGGACCTCTTCTCTCTCCAGAGAAGAGGTCCTTGCCCGAAGGGCAAGGACCCTATTGTTTTTGCTTCGTTTCTTTTTTCTTATTATTATTTACAGGGGCAAATAAACCTTAATTTGACCCCCTAAACATGCTCGAAAACTCACCAAATTTGGCAATCACCTCAGAATCAGCAAAAAATTTTATAAAATCGAAAAATTAACCCCCAACATGCCAAAATGTGCTCTCTAGCGCCACCCGGAAAAACTAAAATGGACCTCACGGCCACTAGGAATGTAGTAGAGAGATGAAACCAACATCAAAATGTTTGTCTCATCAAGACCCACAAATCTCGCGCTGATACCCCTGACCTATCTCAAACAGGAAATTGGCAATTTGCCCTTCAAAGTAAAATTTCAGCTGAAAAATAGGTCCCACGGAAAAATTATCTTCTCCGACACCATAAATGGTATCAGCTTGAAATGCGGAGAGATGAGAGAGGAGACATTGATGAACAAAAGTTATGAAGGGATTTGTTGTTTCTCAAACGGTTTCCGAATGACAAGCCCTCAAAGTTTGTGAACCCCAGAGAAGCCCTCCCTGCCTCCCCTATCAAATGAATAGGAGCGGAAATCTCAGAATCGGACATCCTGTGACAGTTGGGCATGTACAGAGAAAACAATACCTCCTATCGATTTAAAAATGACACGGTTGGATTCCTGACAAAATTTCACACAAAAAGGTCATATTTTTAGAGAGATTAGGTCAAAACTGTGGCAACTATGAGGAGTTGTTCAAAAAAATTTCCACTTGGAGCGCAGCTCCTCAGAGTGATGGAATTCGAATCTGGCCTTGATGTTCACAGCTGATGATGTCACTCACTGATTGACAGGTTCACTGCAGCTGTTCTCTGACACAGAAAAACTAAAGCAGGGTCTATCTGTGATCAGACTGAACCCCAAAAATACCAAAATGACAAGAGGTCCTTGCCCGAAGGGCAAGGACACTTCAAGACAGACAAATCACGTGCTGACATGACTGATACTTCAAACAGGTAGTCGGCAATATGCCCTTCAAAATAAAAGCTCACTCGATAATCCCCACTTTGCACAATGATTTGACCCCCCAAACAAGCTCACAGCCAGACCAAAACATACACACATGCCAAATGATGTAAAAAAAACTCATACACTGTTAAAAAATTAACCCCAAACATGCCAAAATGTGCTCTGTAACGCCACCATAGACAATAAACACTAAAATGACTGTAATTTCCACGAGGAATGTAGTAGAGAGATGAAACCAACATCAAAATGTTCATCTCATAAAGACCCACAAATCTCAGGCTGAGACCCATGACCCCTGACCTGATGAAACCCTCAAAATGGAGGTCAACGGGGCATGAGGGACTTGCGAGACAGCGAGGACCCGTCCAATGCTGCTTGCAGCTTTAATTTTTCATTTTGAACTGCGAAAAAAAATATGCTCAAACATGACTTTTTGGGTGTAAAACAGGCTGAAAAACATGTTGGTGGAGATGGTTTGGTCATAATAGTCTCTAAAATGGACGTATCAGCCTTTTTCTCTCAGCTCAGGATTTGAAAAAAACACTAAGGCTAACATATGACTTTTTTTCCACTATGGACTGTAAAAAAAAAAAAGCTCAAACATGACTTTTTGGGTGTAAAACAGGCTGAAAAACATGTTGGTGGAGATGGTTTGGTCATAATAGTCTCTAAAATGGACATATCAGCCTTTTTCTCTCAGCTCAGGATTTGAAAAAAACACTAAGGCTAACATATGACTTTTTTTTCATTTTGAACTGCGAAAAAAAATATGCTCAAACATGACTTTTTGGGTGTAAAACAGGCAGAAACATGCTGGTGGAGATGGTTTGGTCATAATAGTCTCTAAAATGGACATATAAGCCTTTTTCTCTCAGCTCAGGATTTGAAAAAAACACTAAGGCTAACATATGACTTTTTTTTCATTTTGGACTGCGGAAAAAAATATGCTCAAACATGACTTTTTGGGTGTAAAACAGGCTGAAAAACATGTTGGTTGAGATGGTTTCGTCATATTTGGCTTCAAAATGGTCGATCAGCCTTTTTCTCTCAGCTCAGGATTTGAAAAAAACACTAAGGCTAACATATGACTTTTTTTTTGATTCTGGACTGCAACAAAAATGTGCTCAAACATGACTTTTTGGGTGTAAAACAGGCTGAAAAACATGCTGGTGCAGACGGTTTCATCATATTTGGCTTCAAAATGGACGTATCAGTCTTTTTCTCTCAGCTCAGGATTTGAAAAAAACACTAAGGCTAACCTATGACTTATTTTTCATTTTGGACTGCGAAAAAAAATATGATCAAACATGACTTTTTGGGTGTAAAACAGGCTGAAAAACATGCTGGTGGAGATGGTTTCGTCATATTTGGCTTCAAAATGGACATATAAGCCTTTTTCTCTCAGCTCAGGATTTGAAAAAACACTAAGGCTAACATATGACTTTTTTTCATTTTGGACTCTGAAAAAAAATATGCTCAAACATGACTTTTTGGGTGTAAAACAGGCTGAAAAACATGCTGGTGCAGACGGTTTCGTCATATTTGGCTTCAAAATGGACGTATCAGCCTTTTTCTCTCAGCTCAGGATTTGAAAAAACACTAAGGCTAACATATGACTTTTTTTTCATTTTGGACTGCGAAAAAAAATATGCTCAAACATGACTTTTTGGGTGTAAAACAGGCTGAAAAACATGCTGGTGGAGATGGTTTGGTCATATTTGGCTTCAAAATGGACCTATCAGCTTTTTTCTCTCAGTTCAGGATTTGAAAAAACACTAAGGCTAACCTATGACTTATTTTTCATTTTGGACTGCGAAAAAAAATATGCTCAAACATGACTTTTTGGGTGTAAAACAGGCAGAAACATGCTGGTGGAGATGGTTTGGTCATAATAGTCTCTAAAATGGACATATAAGCCTTTTTCTCTCAGCTCAGGATTTGAAAAAAACACTAAGGCTAACATATGACTTTTTTTTCATTTTGAACTGCGAAAAAAAATATGCTCAAACATGACTTTTTGGGTGTAAAACAGGCTGAAAAACATGTTGGTTGAGATGGTTTCGTCATATTTGGCTTCAAAATGGTCGATCAGCCTTTTTCTCTCAGCTCAGGATTTGAAAAAAACACTAAGGCTAACATATGACTTTTTTTTTTATTCTGGACTGCAACAAAAATGTGCTCAAACATGACTTTTTGGGTGTAAAACAGGCTGAAAAACATGCTGGTGCAGACGGTTTCGTCATATTTGGCTTCAAAATGGTCGATCAGCCTTTTTCTCTCAGCTCAGGATTTGAAAAAAACACTAAGGCTAACATATGACTTTTTTTTCATTTTGAACTGCGAAAAAATATGCTCAAACATGACTTTTTGGGTGTAAAACAGGCTGAAAAACATGTTGGTGGAGATGGTTTCGTCATATTTGGCTTCAAAATGGACGTATCAGCCTTTTTCTCTCAGCTCAGGATTTGAAAAAAACACTAAGGCTAACATATGACTTTTTTTAATTTTGGACTCTGAAAAAAAAATATGCTCAAACATGACTTTTTGGGTGTAAAACAGGCTGAAAAACATGCTGGTGCAGACTGTTTGGTCATATTTGGCTTCAAAATGGACGTATCAGCCTTTTTCTCTCAGCTCAGGATTTTAAAAAACACTAAGGCTAACATATGACTTTTTTTTCATTTTGAACTGCGAAAAAATACATGCTCAAACATGACTTTTTGGGTGTAAAACAGGCTGAAAAACATGTTGGTGGAGATGGTTTCGTCATATTTGGCTTCAAAATGGACGTATCAGCCTTTTTCTCTCAGCTCAGGATTTGAAAAAAACACTAAGGCTAACGTATGACTTTTTTTTCATTTTGGACTCTGAAAAAAAATGTGCTCAAACATGACTTTTTGGGTGTAAAACAGGCTGAAAAACATGCTGGTGGAGATGGTTTGGTCATAATAGTCTCTAAAATGGACGTATCAGTCTTTTTCTCTCAGCTCAGGATTTGAAAAAAACACTAAGGCTAACATATGACTTTTTTTTCATTTTGGACTCTGAAAAAAAATGTGCTCAAACATGACTTTTTGGGTGTAAAACAGGCTGAAAAACATGTTGGTGAAGATGGTTTGGTCATAATAGTCTCTAAAATGGACCTATAAGCCTTTTTCTCTCAGCTCAGGATTTGAAAAAAACACTAAGGCTAACATATGACTTTTTTTTCATTTTCGACTCTGAAAAAAAATGTGCTCAAACATGACTTTTTGGGTGTAAAACAGGCTGAAAAACATGCTGGTGGAGATGGTTTCGTCATATTTGGCTTCAAAATGGTCGATCAGCCTTTTTCTCTCAGCTCAGGATTTGAAAAAAACACTAAGGCTAACATATGACTTTTTTTTCATTTTGAACTGCGAAAAAAAATATGCTCAAACATGACTTTTTGGGTTTAAAACAGGCTGAAAAACATGTTGGTGGAGATGGTTTGGTCATATTTGGCTTCAAAATGGACGTATCAGCCTTTTTCTCTCAGCTCAGGATTTGAAAAAAACACTAAGGCTAACATATGACTTTTTTTTCATTTTGAACTGCGAAAAAAAATATGCTCAAACATGACTTTTTGGGTTTAAAACAGGCTGAAAAACATGTTGGTGGAGATGGTTTGGTCATAATAGTCTCTAAAATGGACGTATCAGCCTTTTTCTCTCAGCTCAGGATTTGAAAAAAACACTAAGGCTAACATATGACTTTTTTTCCACTATGGACTGTAAAAAAAAATATGCTCAAACATGACTTTTTGGGTGTAAAACAGGCTGAAAAACATGTTGGTTGAGATGGTTTCGTCATATTTGGCTTCAAAATGGTCGATCAGCCTTTTTCTCTCAGCTCAGGATTTGAAAAAAACACTAAGGCTAACATATGACTTTTTTTTCATTATGGACTGTAAAAAAAAATGTGCTCAAACATGACTTTTTGGGTGTAAAACAGACTGAAAAACATGCTGGTGAAGATGGTTTGGTCATAATAGTCTCTAAAATGGACGTATCAGCCTTTTTCTCTCAGCTCAGGATTTGAAAAAACACTAAGGCTAACATATGACTTTTTTTTCATTTTGAACTGTGAAAAAAAATGTGCTCAAACATGACTTTTTGGGTGTAAAACAGGCTGAAAAACATGCTGGTGCAGACGGTTTCGTCATATTTGGCTTCAAAATGGACGTATCAGTCTTTTTCTCTCTGCTCTGGATTCGAGGTTTTGAAATAAACATCTTGCTAACATAAGAGTTTTGATGGCCTGTAAAACAATATACTCAAACATGTTTTTTTGGATGTTAAACATTCATGACAACATACCTATACAGACAGTTTGGCCATTTTTCCTAAAAAAATAAAAAAAAAGACCTTTCCTTCCCTTTCTCTACCCGTAAACACCGATGCTTGACTTTTTGGTAAAGTTTGAGGCAGGAGGACGTCCTGAAGCAGAAGGTTTGGTCAAGTTTCAGCCCAAACTCCACTTATAAGGATTTTTCCTCCAAGACACCATATTAAGTCAGTGATGGGGCAGCTTTAAAATAAATAAAGCTAAAAAATGACTTTTATGCCTCAAACATCCTTGAAAACATGTCTGTGCAGCCTGTTTGGTCAGATTTCCACATTAATGACTTTAAAGCATTTATCCCTCAGATTACCGATTAAAAAAAACATGTTAACATGTGATTCTTTGTTCAGTTCTGAGCCTGATTAATTTTGCTTTTTCATGACCTTTTAGGCCCATTTCATGTAAGAAGACAGTTCTGCTAACACAGTAATGACAGACTGGTAGATTGGCACATTTTTTTTGCCACTGCTGTACCTGAGCTGCTTGCTGTGGGTCTGCGCTCTTGGAGTGGTTTTCTACTTGTTAAAATAGACATTAGCATGATCTCTCTATACACGGTTGACTATACATCCATAGTAACTATCTCTAGCACCATGTAGACATGAGGTCCCTCTTGAAAATGAGGTGCAACATCTCAAGAAGCCTACCTTTTATAAATTTATACTTGAATACAGTGGGGACAGGTGTATGGTCTGGGCTTCCATGAGTCTGTCGGTACCATAAATTCTTATTTTCAGTCCATTGTCTCCCTCTCCAATGACCAGCTGAAATAAATCACTCATGAGTTCTATAAGTTAGATGCTGTTCTATTATTCAAAGTTAATGTAAGACAATAGTCTTTAATGATTATTACTGATCATACTTCAGTAGTCACACAGACATAAGGACCCTCCTGAAGCCCAGCCTGCAGACTCTGACTTCTTCTTTTGTTTTTGTTTTTAAAGCTGAATCTCTGAGTTGGAGTGTGGAGCATCATCACTCCACCTTCAGAAACACTGGCTGGCAGCTTCTGTCCGATTTCTGAGCTTTGGCCTTTTGCATCAGTGAATCAGTCGTCCAAACTTCTGCTCCTGATTAACAAACTAACTTCATTTCCCAAAGTTCGTCTCTGATGATGTGAGGTTACATCACTACTGAAGCCCCAGAGGTCAATGGTCATTGAACTCTGTCAACAGGTGTGTCCCTGAGGCGTTGGACTCTGTTTCCACTGCAGAGCTTGAAGAGAATTAACCAGAGACCAATCAGGCCGGAGCGCAGCAGGACCGGTCCTCAGAGAGACTGTAATGACCTCCCGTCAGACCAACGCCGTTTACCGCTGAGGCTAAACTTTGATTTACAGGTAAGTGCTGAAGATGACGTTAGCGTAAAGTTAGCTCAGTTTTTAGTTTTTAGTTTAGTAGTTTGGAAAGACAAAAGTGAACAACAGGAATAAGTTTGGAAAAACTCTCCTCGATAAAACCTCTAAATACACCAGGGAGGATATAACCTGGTGTCTTGTTGTTCTGATTGTGACATTTTCAGTTTTTAAATCAGATAATTTTCAGTTTTTATGTCATTTAACTTCCAGCCAACAAACACTGGACACAGAAAATCAAATTCATCAAAGACCAGAACTTGTAGCGCTGTGACCACAGACTAAGACATGTTGTCAAAAGTGTACGGCCCCAAGCAGTTTGGGTGTGCTGGTCAATGTTTGGTATTTTGATTACTCTAACACAGCCATAACAAAGTCAAGACAATGTTAAGACAAAGCAAGGGCAAAGTCAGGACAAAGCCAGGGCAGAGCCGAGACAAGTCAAGACAAAGTCAAGACAATGTCAAGACAAGGTCAGGGCATAGCCAGGACAAAGTCAGGACAACGTCAAGGCAAAGCCAGGCAATGTCAGGGCAAAGTCAGGACAATGTCAGGACAAAGTCAGGGCAAAGTCAAGGCAAAGTCAGGACAACGTCAAGACAAAGTCAGGGCATAGCCAGGACAAAGTCAGGACAAAGCCAGGGCAAAGTCAGGGCAAAGCCAGGGCAAAGCCAGGGCAAAGTCAGGACAATGTCAGGACAAAGTCAGGGCAAAGTCAAGGCAAAGCCAGGGCAAAGTCAGGGCAAAGCCAGGGCAAAGTCAGGACAAAGTCAGGACAACGTCAGGACAATGTCAGGGCAAAGTCAAGGCAAAGCCAGGGCAAAGCCAAGGCAAAGCCAGGGCAAAGTCAGGACAATGTCAGGACAAAGTCAGGGCAAAGTCAGGACAATGTCAGGACAAAGTCAGGGCAAAGTCAAGGCAAAGCCAGGGCAAAGTCAGGGCAAAGCCAGGGCAAAGTCAGGACAAAGTCAGGACAACGTCAGGACAAAGTCAGGGCAAAGTCAAGGCAAAGCCAGGGCAAAGCCAGGGCAAAGCCAGGGCAAAGTCAGGACAATGTCAGGACAAAGTCAGGGCAAAGTCAAGGCAAAGCCAGGGCAAAGTCAGGGCAAAGCCAGGGCAAAGTCAGGACAAAGTCAGGACAACGTCAGGACAATGTCAGGACAAAGTCAGGGCAAAGTCAAGGCAAAGCCAGGACAAAGCCAAGGCAAAGTCAGGACAAAGTCAGGACAACGTCAGCACAAAGTCAGGACAACGTCAAGGCAAAGTCAGGACAACGTCAAGGCAAAGTCAGGGAAAAGTCAAGGCAAAGCCAGGGCAAAGCCAGGGCAAAGTCAGGACAAAGTCAGGACAACGTCAGGACAAAGTCAGGACAACGTCAAGGCAAAGTCAGGATAACGTCAAGGCAAAGTCAGGGAAAAGTCAGGGCAAAGCCAGGGCAAAGCCAGGGCAAAGTCAGTACAAAGTCAGGACAAAGTCAGGACAAAGTCAGGGCAAAACCAGGACAAAGTCAGGACAACGTCAGGACAACATCAGGACAAAGCCAGGGAAAAGCCAGGGCAAAGTCAGGACAAAGTCAGGACAAAGTCAGGACAAAGCCAGGACAAAGTCAGGACAAAGTCAGGACAAAGTCAGGACAAAGCCAGGGCAAAGCCAGGGCAAAGTCAGGACAAAGTCAGGACAAAGCCAGGACAAAGTCAGGACAAAGTCAGGACAAAGTCAGGGCAAAGTCCAGGGCAAAGTCAGGACAAAGTCAGGACAAAGTCAGGGCAAAGCCAGGACAAAGTCAGGACAACGTCAAGGCAAAGCCAGGGCAAAGCCGGGGCAAAGTCAGGACAAAGTCAGGACAACGTCAAGGCAAAGCCAGGGCAAAGCCAGGGCAAAGTCAGGACAACGTCAGGACAAAGTAAGGGCAAAGTCAGGACAAAGTCAGGGCATAACCAGGACAAAGTCAGGACAACGTCAGGACAAAGTCAGAGCAAAGTCAGGACACAGTCAGGACAAAGCCAGGACAAAGTCAGGACAAAGTCAGGACAAAGTCAGGACAAATCCAAGACAAGTCAAGACAAAGTCAAGACAACGTCAGGACAAAGCCAAGGCAAAGTATGGCAAAGCAAGGGCAGAGCCGAGACAAGTCAAGACAAAGTCAAGACAACGTCAGGGCATAGCCAGGGCAAACCTGGGCAAATACAGAACAAATCCAGGACAAAGCCAGGGGATAAAATCAATATTTTAAATATCTATTCAAGGTAGACTTAAAAGAATTTCTGCTCACAGTTTAACATAAAGAACACATTAGTCATTATAGCAGGGCTATATAATGACAATTGCTAATTATTTATTGAATCATCATTCAATCATATCCCCAGTTATGGAGCATTTCTGGTTATTTTGTTCTACTAAATTTTTGTTCTTATTTTGACTGTCATGCCTTTTATGATCATTAAAATAAGCTTGACAGTAACAACCAAAGCTCTATAGTATATTCTAAATGTTGGTATATTTACAGTTAGGCTGATTTATACTTTTATATTATTATAATGTTATTAACTGACTGACGGGTCGAGGGATTGGACTGAACCCCACAGACGTGGGGGGGAGGAGACTCTTTCCCGTCTCGTCGTGCAGATGTATAAACTCTTTGGTCTTCCTGCTGCCTCACTTTAGTGGCTTCAGCCTGCTTCTGCCGTCTTGTGTGTGTTTTCAGTATTTTCACTGTCGGATGATCAGAGGGGGATGAAGGAGGTGGAGCTGTGGTGTTTGTAGTTGTGAACTCTCTTTGGTCTATAATGCTGTTTCTTCAGGTGAAGCTTCTGATGGTTGAATAATGTCTGATTCATGAAGTAAAGCTTCTGAAGCTTCTGATCGTTGAATAATGTCTGATTAATGAGGTGAAGCTTCTGATCGTTGAATAATGTCTGATTAATGAGGTGAAGCTTCTGATCGTTGAATAATGTCTGATTAATGAGGTGAAGCTTCTGATCGTTGAATAATGTCTGATTTATGAGGTGAAGCTTCTGATCGTTGAATAATGTCTGATTTATGAGGTGAAGCTTCTGATCGTTGAATAATTTCTGATTTATGAGTTTAATAAGAGGATAAACCCCTGCACGCTCACACTCGGCTCAGAGATGCTAAACTCCACTGTGAATTACTTCATTTTCAGCACGTACTCAGACGTGGGGGCTCTGAGGTACCTGTACTTCACACTGACTGCCACGCTGTACTCGATGGTTGTTGTCGTGAACCTGTTCCTGCTCGTGGTCATCCTGGCCAACAGGAGCCTCCACGAGCCCATGTACCTGTTCCTGTGCAGCCTGTTTGTGAACGAGCTGTACGTCAGCACCGGCCTGTTCCCTCACCTGTTGGTCCAGATCCTGTCCGACGTGCACACCCTCTCCGTGCCGCTCTGCTTCCTGCAGATCTTCTGCTTGTACACCTACGCCCACGTGGAGTTCTGTAACCTGGCCGTCATGTCGTACGACCGTTACCTGGCCATCTGCTTCCCGTTGCAGTACTCCACGCGCATGACGCTGAGCAGGGCGGCCTCCTTCATCGGTGTGATCTGGCTCTACTCGTTTGCTAAGTTCTCTGTCACGCTGCTGCTGAGCGTCACGCTGCCACTCTGTGGGAACGTCATCAGCAGCCTGTACTGTCACAACTACCTCATCGTGAAGCTGGCGTGCTCCGACACGCGAGTCAACAACTTCTACGGCATCGTCGGCACCCTCCTCACCATCTTAGTGCCTCTGCTCCCAGTCCTGTTCTCCTACATAAAGATCCTGAGGGTCTGTTTTTCGGCCTCGAGGCAGACCAGACGTAAGGCTGTCAACACCTGTGCGCCTCACCTGGCCTCCCTCATGAACTTCTCTTTCGGATGCGCTTTTGAAATCCTCCAGAGTCGATTCAACATGGACGCCATGCCCCGCATCCTTCGCATTGTCCTGTCGCTCTACTTCCTGCTCATCCAGCCTCTGCTGAACCCCGTCATGTACGGACTGCAGCTGTCCAAGATCAGGAACACCTGCAGACACGTGCTCAGGTACAGGCTCAAGGCTGTGCCGACGTGAGGCTGATTCAGACGGAGAGATGAAGGCTGCAGGAGTGAAGACATGATGGTTCAGAAATCTGACCTGCTGAACACATCGTGGTCTCTCCTGTTTATGTGAAGGAAAGCTGATCCATGATTAGCTTAGTTTATTACAGTCACTTTAAACATGAAATCTCACAAACATTAAAGTGAGAAAAGCAAACGGTAACACTTTAATGAAGATCTAGTTTATAATGCATTAGAAGCACAATGCTGGAGGAAGTGTACAGAACCAGAAGCTAACCATACACATTTTTTACTCATGTCCTGTATTGAAAAGATTCTGGGAGGTAGTTCAAGTAAAAATAAAAAATACTTTCAGCTTAAGAAACCCTATACACCCAATCAATATCACATTGGGCCTTATCCCATCAGAAATTCAGAGAGAGGGAGATAAATATCTATACAGTATATTGCGCATTGCTGCGTTGAAGCAAATCACATGTAATTGGTTTGATGTAAATCCACCATCTGTTAATGATTGGAAAAAAACAATTGAGGACATTAAAGAAATGGAAAGAATTACATATACAATGAGCAACGAGGATCAATTCAACATGAACTGGAGTAAATGGGTCTCGGACACACATGAGTAAGAAGGAGATGCATAGGAAAGCCTCCCCCCCTCCCCCTCCCCCTGCCTCCCCTAACCCTGTCTTTCCTCTCTTATCTTCCCTTTACCTTTATCATTTATTTTTTCTTTTTTCTGGACTTTTTTCATATTTTTGGTTTTTATAGTATTATTTCTGCCACTGTGGGTACTTTTTTTTTTCTTTTTTGGCTTTACTTATGTCTTCTATTGGGGCATTAAAGTAAAAAATGTTACAGGATGAAACGAAACAAGTTAAAAAAGAACTTGTAACCATGAATGAAATGAACTCAGAAATGAAATGTGAAGTCCTGCAATAAAGTATTTAGGAGAACATGCATAAGACGTTATAATGCATGTATAATGCTTCATAAGTGTCATTATAATGGTGTATAACCATGTATAAGAACTTGTACCAAGGTTTATAAAGTATTACAGTGTGGACATAATGTATTATAATCAAGCCTTTATAATGTTTTATACCTGCATACTCAAGTGACAAGAGTTTAGAATGAAGAATCTGAAGTCCTGGGTCACATTAGAACCATCCTTACTCTAGACAGGAGTAAAGAAAGGTTGTAATGCCTTATGAAGATGACTTTAAGAGCTTTTAGTAAAGTGACAACACTGTATAAAGTTGTTAGTATTTGCATGATACAATAACACAATTAGAATCACTTAGGAGCAGGATTTTACTGGCTGGAAGTAAAATGTAAGTTAAAAATTAAACACCATAATGATCTTTAAACAAGCTTATTTTGAAAAAATAAAATATAAAGGATGTTGCAGATTATTCTCTACATATCAATACAATTAAAATCTGTAAAAAAAACCTGCATAGCTCACAAATGAAAATTCTAGAGAGGACTGAAGAATGTAATTTATAACAACATAACATATTATTGATATTTATAAGGCATGACGGCCTTTCTGTAACCGAGAATTTAGTGTCTGTTCTATGTTGAGTAGTTCTATGTGTGTCTTTACTCCTGTCTAGAGTAAGGATGGTTCTAATGTGACCCAGGACTTCAGATTCTTCATTCTAAACTCTTGTCACTTGAGTATGCAGGTATAAAACATTATAAAGGCTTGATTATAATACATTATGTCCACACTTGTAATACTTTATAAACCTTGGTACAAGTTCTTAGACATGGTTATACACCATTATAATGACACTTATGAAGCATTATACATGCATTATAACGTCTTATGTTTCTAATGCATTATAAACTAGATCTTTAAGTAAAGTGTTACCAAGCAAACAAGTGTTAAGTCAGCGCTTTTCCTGCATTAACCCCAAACAGACCCATAAAGCTATATGTATATGTGTATTTTATATGTATATATGTATCTATGCATATATGTGTATCCATAAAATGAAGAGCTTTATGCTCTATTGTAAAGTGTGTTGAGATAACACTTGTTATGAATTGAGGCTATGCAAATAAAGATTGATTGATTGAAAGCTGTAGGCCAGGGATCTTCAACCACATTTTAAGGGCCATTTTTTTCTTTGCAGAAGCTCTGGGGGCCAGAAAACAGTGATAATAATTACAAAATGATTGATTATACATCCATAATAACTATCTTTAGCACCATGTGAACATGAGGTCCCTCCAGAAAATGAAGTGCAGCATCTCAAAAAGTGTACCTTTAATAGATTTATACTTAAATGTGGTGGGGATGGATCTATGGTCCTGACTTCCATGAGTCTGATGATACCATAAATTCTTATTTTCAGTTCATTGTCTCCCTCCCCAATGACCAGCTGAAATACATCACTTAATAATTATAAAATTAATGAAGATAAGTTCTCATTTTGATGCTGTTGGTTTATTCAAAGTTAATATAAGATTATTACTCTTTTCATGATTATTATTGATTAAACTTCAGTAGTCACACCGACATGAGGACCTCCTGAAGCCCAGCCTGCAGACTCTGACTTCTTCTTTTGTTTTTGTTTTTAAAGCTGAATCTCTGAGTTGGATTGTGGAGCCTTCAGAAAACACTGAGTGGCAGCTTCTGTCTGATTTCTAAGAATCATCACTTTCTCTAAAGGAAACAGTGATAACAACAACAAAACAATTAAAATGAAACATTTTGGTCCACTTACATTATTATCATCAGCCCCATTGACCAGTGCTGAAGCACAAACATGGAGTCTTATGTAGTTTTGATTATTTAGGGACAAAATCTATCATTAAAAAAACACATTTTTATCCTGCACATGTCCTTATTTTTATTTATTCAACCTTTATTTAACCAGGTTGGTCCCATTGAGATTAAAAATCTCCTTTTTTAAGGGAGACCTGACCAAGACAGGCAGGAGCAAAAACACAAAGTTACAGACGAATACAAAAGAGTCCAAAACACTTTACAAGCAACATCATTATGGATTAAAAACAGAGACATCTATGAGCCATATCACATCCTAGCTAAAAACATCAGCATCAGATAGGATCTGCTTCCATGTCTTTGATTTTGGATTTAAAAACATTTAAGGACTCCAGCTCCTTCAGCTTTAAGTCATTAACTTATTATACATTAAGTTAAGTTAGTTAAGGCAGAACGCTCCAGTCTGACGGTGCAGAGGACCCAAAAGCCTTTTCCCAATTTCAGTTCATGCGTTTGGACAGAGAGCATGAGAAGAAATACTGTCCATGAATACTCTTATTTTGGTAACACTAAGATCATAGGGGCCAAAAAGAAAGAGAGACAGAGAAGAAAAGAAAATTAAAAGCTGAACTTGTTTTAAAGTCTGAGATTAAATTTAGAATTATGAGAAAGAAAGTGGAGAAAAGGAAATAATTAAGTTTAATTTAAGTATTCAGACTTTTTCTTTAGATAGTTATTTTCTCTAAGTCCTAAAAAGTTTGATCCTTAATAGATGATCATAGATCTCTGTAGGCCTGATGTGGCTGAAGCCTTTGCTTAGTTCTAGTGCTGTCGATAGATTAAAAAAAATTAACTAATGAATCGCACAATTTTCTGTAGTTAACTGAGATTAATCAAGATTAATTTATCAATAAATGAATCACGATTAACCTCATTTTTCTATTAAAAGACAGAAGCCTGTAACAGATATTTACTCGAGTAAAATCATTGAATTAATGTAGAATCAACACAGAGACTATATTTAGATTCAAAGACTATTTTATTCAATAGCTTTCTTTAATCTCTCATCATGCAGTTTCTCTCCTGTGAAACAAAATCAACATTGACTCAACATTTAAAGACATCTTTAAAGTCCCTCTTTGTCCATCTTGCTCAAAACAGGTAGCTAGCTTTGTGTAGTTTGGCTACACTGCACACGTCATCAGAGGTCACAGGTCAGCCGTGACAGGAAGTAACAAAACTGCGTTAACTGCGTTAATTTTTTTAACGCGTTATATATTTTAAATTAATCTCCAAAGTAAAAGCGTTAATTTTGACAGCACTACTTATTTCACTTCCTTTGTATTTCAATTTTTTTTTTTTTTTTTACTTTTTTCTTATAAAGGAGAGAAACTAAAACTTTTGGGAAATAAAAAAAAAGAAAAAACACTCAGAGAGACTTTGATATGACGGACCTGTGGTTTTTAATGAAGACCCCGGTCAGACCTACACTCTGTGATTAACCACAAAATAAAAAACACGGGTTTGTTCTTTGTCATAATCTTAAAGAAAACTTATTTTATGATTTATTGAAGTTTAATCAGTTATTATTGAAGTAAACATGTTGGGTTAACATATAAACAGAACAGTATTTAAATGTCTGAAATAAAGCTGTGATGTTTGTCAGTAGAGATTTTATTACTTTTAGACATTAAAGTAAGTTTGTTTTTTCAGACATCACTAACAGGCAGAGTTTTCTTTAACTTTAACTGAGGTCACAGTTTTAACGTCAGAGTGAACAAACCAACAGGCTGTCATCAGTCTGACGTCTGCTTTTAATTAAGTTTAACTCTGACAGAAAAGCACCCTGGTGCATTAAATCTGGTTTTCAGAAGGATTCAATATGTTCATTTTTATCATGGGGGACTTGAGATGTCTCATGTTTGTTAAAGAAGCCTCAGCAGAAAAAACAAAATCATTACGAACATTAAATACATAGGAGACATAAATGAGAATGAAGTCCTGCCATTTAACTCAAAGATATCAGGAGAAGATCAAATCACTGTTTCATCCTGCTAACATTTCAGGGAGCAGAGAAAACTACAAATGAATCCAAAAAACAGAAATTTTCTTTGTGTTGTTTCAAACATTTGGGACAAAATCGATCAGAAATGTTTGTTAATAAAATAACAATAAAAATAACTTAAAATAGATGATACTGATTTAGACAGACATGTAACGTTATTGTTTTGTCATTTAATATGATAAATCACCATATTAGTAAACAGTTAAGTGTTGATAATAATAATATATGATAAACTGACTTAGTTTCAGTTGTTTTCCCGAGATCTCCACTTATTTATGTCGTTTTCTCGGGATAACGACAAAAATAACTCGAGTTCTCGGGAAAACGACTGAAACTAAGTCGTTATCACGAGAAAATGGTGCTACAAAACGTGAAAAAACCATGGCCTTTTGGGCTTCCGTACAAATCTAAGGAAGTTTATTAATCTTATTTCAGTTCTGAAAATCTCACGACTTATTCTAAACCAAACATGCCTGACATATCCAGCTACACATCTTATTTCACTTCTTAATAACCAATAAAAAAACATGATTTGCTTGTAATAAGTCAAAATTTCTGCCAATATGGAATTAATTTAACTTTTATGATGAAGTTAGATGTGCTGTCTTAAGTAGTTCCTATACCTGATATTAAGACCCTCAAGAAGTAAAAGTTTACTTGTTCCACTGGCAGATATTTTCTTATATATACAAGTTATTCAGTGCTTTTTTTTAAGTTCCTTGTCAGAAGATATCCAACTGGACAGAATTTAGTAAGAATTGTGTATCATAAAACATGGACAGAAACAAACAAAATCATGTTATGTTTTTTAACACCTTTAATATTCCTGAATTTATCAACCAAACAGTTGAATTTGGCAGAGCTCATCAATAAACTCAGAAATATTTATTTAAAAATAAACCGACTAACCTAAAAACAGATATTTTCTTGGTGTGGGATTTAAAGGTTTAATGAGCTAACAGTTGATTATATGATGACACAAAAATGCAGAAATATTTGGAACAAATTCAGTTTGATAATGTGGAAGTGTTTGCATATAAATATATATCCATATATCTATAAATGATCATATCATGAGTATCAGTGTTGAAGTATTTTCAATAATAATGGTGTTAATGACAATAACAGCTGTAAGTTTTTAAACCTTTAAATCACACACAAAGAAAATATCAGTTATTTTGGTTTGTTTGCAGTTTTTTCTGTATCATGACAAAATTAACAGAAACAATGAAGTGTTATGTTTTTTAAACATTATATATTATTGAATTTACTGACTTCTGCAAAAAAATGACCTGGGAGTTTAAGGGTGAAGTGAAGGTGGATTCGAAGAAGTGTTATGGATATGTGCCTTTGATGAAGAACAGATTATAAATATATTTATGTATAAATCATCATATTATTAAACAGTTAAATATTTCAAATAATAATGATGTAATAATAATAAAAGCTTGGAGATTTTTAACGCTTTAAATCCAACATAAAAATATAATTTCACTTGGCTTGGTTTGCAGTTTTCTGTGTCCTAAAACACAGACAGAAACAAAGAATGATGTGTTATGTTTTTAGAACACCTTTAATATTCCTGAATTTATTGACCAAACAGTTGAGCTGGGAGTTTAAGGGTGAAGGTGGATTAAAGAAGTGTTTTGGATATTTCTGACCTAAATCAGACTCTGCAGCAGAGCTCAGACTTCATGCATCTCCTGCTCACACCTTTCTGAGCAGCAGGCTCCTGCAGATGCCGTGGATCTTGCTCAGGCTCAGGCCGTACAGCAGAGGGTTGTACAGAGGCTGGCAGATCAGGAAGTACATGGAGAGGAAACTGCGCAGCATGATGGGAACTCCACGCATGTCCAGCCTGCTCTGGATGATCTCGAGGAAGCAGCCGCAGGAGAAGTTGAGCAGTGAGGCCAGGTGAGGCGTGCACGTGCTCACGGCCTTCTGCCTGGTCTGCCTGGAGCCGCTGAAGCACACCTGCAGGATCCTGATGTAGGTGTAGAGGATGAGCATGGTGAGGCCGAACAGCACCAGGAAGGTGTAGATGAGGCCGTAGATGTTGTTGACGGTGGTGTCGTAGCAGGCCAGCCTCACCACTGAGTAGTTATCACAGTAGAGCCGGTCCAGCACGCTCCCACACAGCTGCAGGGAGGCGCTGAGCCAGATCATGACCATGACAAACAGCAGCGGGATCAGCCACGAGACGGCGATGAGCACGGCCACCCTGCTGGACGTCATCAAGGTGTGGTACTGCAGAGGCCGGCAGATGGCCAGGTAACGGTCGTACGACATGATGGCCAGGTTGTAGAACTGCACGTTCACGTAGATGTACAGGCAGAAGATCTGCAGGTAGCAGAGGGAGGGGGAGACGGTGTGCACGTCGGCGAGCACCTGCAGCAGGAGGAAGGGGTACAGGCCCAGGCTGCCCCACAGCTCGTTCAGCAGCAGGCTGCACAGGAACAGGTACATGGGCTCACGCAGGCTCCGGCTCAGGCAGATGACCATGACCAGCAGCAGGTTAGAGCAGAGGATCAGGACGTACACGCACATGAGCACGCAGAAGAGCAGGTACTTAAACACACCCAGGTCAAGGTAGGCCCCAAAGGTGAAGTGTGACACCTGAGAGGAGTTCAGCTGCATCATCACTGTGCTTTAAGGTCATCAATGAGTTAACAGACATTTAATGTTTTAAAAAAGAACAAATCAGATCAGTGAGATGATCCTTTAAATGTCAGAGAACAGAGGAACTACAAAAAAGCCAAACACACATTTTCATTGTTCCATTTAAAGGTTTAAACAGTTAATATTTAATAAATGTGATGACATAAAAACCCACAAACATTTGGAATAAAATCCACCAGAAAAGACAGAAGTGTTTGTTAATGAAGTATCAATAAAACAAACTTAAATAGGACAGTACTGTGTTTGATGAATAGCAGATTTTATATATAAAGAATCATCATATCAGTTCAGTATTTAAGATATCACTCTAATAAAAACTTTTAGCACAATTTGCATTTTTTTTTCTGTATCCCAAAAAAATTACTTATTCTTTAAACAGATTAGAAATTCCTGAATTTATTAACCTCTGCCAAACAGTTGAGCTGAGAGTTAAAGGGTTAACTCAGACAAGGGAGGAGGACATCTACAGTCTGAGACAGCAGAGACCGCCCTGAGAGGAGAGGCCACAGCTGCTGCTTTTAACCTTCAGAGGAAACGTGGTGTGTTACCAGAGGACCAATGAGGCTGCAGGACGACTCTGATGGACTTCTGTCCAAACAAACGTCCACACGGACTTCAGAAACAAAAAACACTCAGCTCTGTCAGCAAAGAGTATCAAACTCAGGTTTATTTATATAGCACATATAAATAACGTGTGCACTATACTGCCAAAAGTATTCTCTCACCTGCCTTGACTCACAAATGAACTTCAGTTCCATCCCATTCCTAATCCATAGGGTTCAATCTGACGTGGGTCCACCCTTTGCAGCTATAACAGCTTCAACTCTTCTGGGAAGGCTGTCCACAAGGTTTAGGAGTGTTTATGGGAATTTTTGATGATGTTGGACCAGAAGGCCTGGCTCTCGGTCTCTGCTCTAATTCATCCCAAAGGTGTTCTATGGGGTTGAGGTCAGGACTCTGTGCAGGCCAGTCAAGTTGATCCATCCAGACTCTGTCCTCCATGTCTTTATGGACCTGCTTTGTGCTCTGGTGCACAGTCATGTTGGAAGAGGAAGGGGCCAGCTCCAAACTGTTCCCACAAAGTTGGAGCATGGAATTGTCCAAAATGTCTTGGTGTGCTGAAGCATTCAGAGTTCCTTTGACTGGAACTAAGGGGCCAAGCCCAGCTCCTGAAAAACACCCCCACACCATAATCCCCCCTCCACCAAACTTTACACTTGGCACAATGCAGTCCCACAAGTATGGTTCTCCTGGCAACCTCCAAACCCAGACTGGTCCATCAGATTGTCAGATGGAGAAGCTTGATTGGTCACTCCAGTGAACGCGTCTCCACTGCTCTAGAGTCCAGTGGCGGCGTGCTTTACACCACTGCATCCACGCTTTGCATTGCACTTGGTGATGTGAGGCTTGGATGCAGCTGCTCGGCCATGGAAACCCATCCATGAAGCTCTCTGCACTGTTCTTGAGCTAATCTGAAGGCCACATGAAGTTTGGAGGTCTGTAGAGATTGACTCTGCAGAAAGTTGGCGACCTCTTCTCACTATGCGCCTCAGCATCCGCTGACCCCGCTCCGTCAGTTTACGTGGCCTACCACTTGGTGGCTGAGTTGCTGTGGTTCCCAAACACTTCCACGTTCTTATAATCCAGCTGACAGTTGACTGTGGAATATTTAGGAGTGAGGAAATGTCACCACTGGATTTGTTGCTCAGGTGGCATCCTATCACAGTTCCATGCTGGAATTCACTGAGCTCCTGAGAGCGACCCATTCTTTCACTAATGTTTGTTAAAGCAGTCTGCATGCCTAGGTGATGATTTTATACACCTGTGGACATGGAAGAGACTGGAACACCTGATTCTGATTATTTGAATAGGTGAGTGAAGACTTTTGGTGATATAGTGGATGAACAGTGGGACAATTTGGGATGCAACAATCATAAATTTTGATGGTATGGTTGTTACACATAAATTTATTTTATTCCACTACCATATAAATGTATGAAATCATGTTTGTAATCTGAAAATTTAATGTATTTTTTTCCCCACAAATTTTTGTTGGTGGTCTTAAACAGTTGCTGCCTTTTAACACACAAATAACAAATAAATAAAATAACCAATACGTGTATGTCTTTGGCATTAAACATAACCTTTTTTAGGTGTTACATTATATACCCATTGAGTAACTTACAATTTGACTTTTAAAAAAGTTTCTTATGTCCACTTTTCTCTTCTTTGACATCCTTGCTGTGCCTAATCACCAAACACACACACACACACACACACACACACACACACACACACAGACACACACATGCACACATACACACAGATACACACACCCACACATACACACAGATACACACACCCACACATACACACAGATACAAATGTTAATGTAAATGAAACCACTGTCAAGATGGTGTAACGTGACCCGAGCAGAATCAACCAAGTCCAGGTGTGTTTTACAAGCTAGCGGCCTCCTCTCATATCCACAGGTACCAGATGGAGGGACAGCGAGGACGGCCAATCACGTGTTAGCAAGAAACGGTTAAGCCAATGGATGAGTGATAGTAGGTTAGAGGCCAGACTTTATGGCAATGGCTGATGGAAAAAACAACGTAAAGAGTGATTTTGCTGTAAAAATGCTTTTATAGTGGGGATCATGCAGTAGTGGCTTACTACTCCACCAATTCTACACCAGTGAGTTTCCTGATTCATAATCTTCTACATTTATCTGCTGCAGGGCTCATAATATTCCACACAAATAAATAATTGCCAAATTTGTCTTGTTGGTGGTGTGGTCCTTCTCGAAGATCTGATAAAATGATCAGAGCCAAACGCACTGAAGTGAATGAATGTGACACTAAGGCCCTGCTTACACGGAGACACTGTGACCTAAAACACAAAAGTTTTTCCTTTGTGTTATTTAAGTTGATCCGCCTTCAGATGGAGACACTATAAACTTATGAAGTCGTTGTAGTGTTCATGCCAGTCCAGTAGATTGTGATGTAGGTGTGCAGAGAAACAGCGCTGCTACAACACACAAAGAAGAAAAACTTTAACAAAAAACAATGGAGAGTGGACGCACAGAGACGCAGGAGTTTCTTTTCTGAACAACAAATCTGTGTGGATAGTTTAGTCTGGATAACAAAGCGAGCACGGTGAGCAGCTCACATGTTACTCTGTAGACGATGAAGCTGTTGTTGTTCCTGTACGTGTGCACAGCCTTCATGTGAAAGAGGACTGACCATGCATCACCCTGACTCTGGTTTGGAGCATGACACATGAGCAGATTTTCACTCCCGTCCCAATCCCGGGCTGGAGTAAAAAAACAATCCTGTCCTGTCCCACTCCCGTAGAATGACTCCCACTCCCATCCCGTTCCTTTTTTAATAAAACCAAACATGTTGATAAAATGTTGCATGTTTTATTTTAGGTAAAAGCCGCTCCGAGTCTCTTTTCACTTCCTGTGGTGACAGGAAGTGAAACCACTTTTGTAGTTCTTTTGTGTTGCTAGCGCGGTCAAGAGTGTTGGCTCTCACTGAGAGATGACTACAAAAATGGACGCATCTGTTCATCTGGTTGTTTAACACGGCTGAAAATGATCATCTATCAATGTCATTCCCGCTCCTGCCTGCTCCAGTTGCTTTTTTCCTGTCCCATCCTGATCACGGGATGAAATAAAAAATGACTCCCATCCCGTGGGATTCCCGTGGTAATCACATGACCCACGGGAATTCCCGAAAAATGTCATCCTCTACTGTGGTTTACACGAAGCTGCATGGAGGAGCGTTTAGAAAACTCTCCACCCTGGACCCTGGTTTCAAATTTTGCAGATTAAGGGCATTTTCACATTAGGTCCACTTGTTTGGAACCGTGCTGCGGCGCGGTTCGCCATGGGTTCCCCCCTCCCCGTCCCCCGCTGGCTTGCATTCACACTTGCAACATCGAACCGTGCCCGGGCCCACTTGTCTATTTACTCAGTTTGAAACAGCAGGGGGCGATATGCACATAACTGGTTACCAAACCTGCTACAGAGGAGAACGAAGAAGAGACTACCATGGTAACCATTCCCTGCACCAAACAACCAATGTTTACGTTTCACTCTCTTCTACATTTTCCTTCAAATGTGTTTTTTTATCGTGTTTGAGACGGCATCAGCGACCTTCTGGACCCTCGTAAATCATCGTAATCCTCAACCAGAATAAACAAATCCACAAATTGAGTAAGCAAAAGATTCAACCGCAGGATTAACAGGAAGTAATGCATCAAAAGTAGATCGGTTCAGACCACTTTGTTTCACACCAGTGAAACCGCACCAAATGTAGGGAGATGGAGCGGATCGAGACCACCCCTTCATGGAGGTCTCTGATCGGCTGATTTGGTGTGCACCAAAGTGCGGTGGTTGCATTCACATTGATACTAACGTACCAAACCCTGGGCCAAAACTTCTTTGGTGCGCACTAAATGTGGTTGGTGTGAAAACGCCCTTAAGCACTCCAGGTACCGTTAGCATGTGAACAGGAGGCCACAACACAATGAAAACTCCTCAGATTTGACCGAATTAGGCCCCTCAAACATGATTCAACATTCTGCCTGCACACTGACAGGAGGGTCAGATCATTACCTCATGAAGCCTTCAGGGCTTTCACAGTCCAGCCCAAACTGAACCAACCAAAGAGGTTCAGGGAGGAGGAGGGAAATGTTAAAAGCTGAAGTTCAGGAGTGGAGCTCAGCAGGAGGAGGTCTGACGTCCTGCCTGTGTTTCAGTTTAATGAGTGAATCTGCTCTGATCTGGTTGGTGTGGTGCAGCTTCATCAGCTCTGAGTCACATCTGCACTTTATATGAGAACATCTGAATATTCTGTTACTGAAGGGAAAACTGCTGCTGGTGTAAAAAGACTTTTCAGACGTGAGTGAAGCATCAGGATCATTCTGGAGCTGAACATTCACGTGCACTGAAACACCTGCTGTGATTGATTGAATTTATTTATTTGACAGATGCAGTTTAACATGTTTTCCATCACTGAGCAGGAATCTGATGAGCTGCAGAGAGAGTTTAGAGCAAATGCTAATTTACAACTCTTGTCCCTAATTGGGTCTTTAAATAAACAAGTCAGAAAATGTGCAATATTTAACAGCATAGAAAACAACAATAAAATACATGTTCACATAAAAACATACAAACCAGTTCAAAATAAGTAAAAAACAAAGCAGACTAAGAATGACTACAGCTCTGGTTTGCTTCAGCTCTTGGTCTTTGTAGAGAAGAGTTTTAAATCTGTGGTTAGTTTGATTTAATGAATTCCAGAGTTTAGAGTCTTTACAAGAGAAACTGTCCAAATGTTGACTTACATTTTTGTTTGCTACAGTTTCCATTCACTTTGCTTCTTGTTTCTCTGCTGCTGTTCTGTCTTTGAATAAATTTGGATAAGGGTTCAGGGGTGAGATTATTAATACATTTAAAAACTAATTTAAGGAAAGAAAACTGCATGAAGCTTTCAAAGCTCAAGAGATTGTATTTCTCCAAAATGTGGCAGCATGGATGGTTTTCTGTCCATAACTTTTAGGGCTTTGTTAAACAAGGATGACAGACTTTTGACAGACAGTATGAGAGATGGGAAAAGAGCATAGAGTGCATACATATCTGTATGGACTGCCTTATTAATTTAAACAGTTTAGGTTTCTTTTTACTGATTTAGACATTTTCTTTCCATGTTTATCAAACCTGAGCTGTGGGTCTAAAACGGCTCCCGAGAACTTGAATTCATTGACTTCTTGTATTTCTTGAGCCTTTATCTTCACACCATTTCCTTTTTTCTTATTTAGCTTTAAAACAAGATGATTGTGCTCCAGCCACTGCTGGACTCCGTACATATGGTCAGTCAAGATTTCTGCTGCCTTGCTAGGGGACTTGGCGGGAGCACAGATGACTGCATCATCAGCATAAAGCTGGATGCCATCCAACAGCATTTATAATCAGACTGCTTCTTAATTCAACCCAATAAAAACAACAAATCACGCAGATCATGCTGGCTGTCCAAATGTTGACTTATATTTCTGTTACCTACAGTTTGCTGCGGTGTGGATGTGCGGCTGGCTGCAGGATGACGAACTCCTCCGCCCTCCCGTGCTTCGCCCTGGCGGCCTACGTGGACATGGGCGCCCTGGTGTACCTGTCCTTCCTGCTCATTGCGGCCTTGTACCTGCTGATCGTGCTCTCCAACCTGCTGCTGCTCCTGCTCATCCTCACCAACAGGAGCCTCCATGAGCCCATGTACGTCTTCCTGTGCAGCCTGTTTGTAGGTGAGCTGTACGGCAGCACCGGCCTGTTCCCTCTGCTCCTGGTCCAGGTGCTCTCCGACGTCCACACAGTCCCCGCCCCCCTCTGCTTCCTGCAGATCTTCTGCATCTACACGTACGCCAACGTGGAGTTCTGTAATCTGGCCGTCATGTCATACGACCGTTACCTGGCCATCTGCTGCCCGCTGCAGTACCACAGCCTGATGACGTCCAGCAGGGTGGCCCTCTTCGTGGCTCTGAGCTGGCTCTACCCATTTGTGGCCATCGGCGTCCTCATCTACCTCAGCGCCTCTCTGCAGCTGTGTGGGAACATCATCGACAAAGTCTACTGCGATAACTACTCCATCGTGAAGCTGGCGTGCTCTGACTCATCTGTCAACAACATCTATGGGATGTCCTACATGGCTCTGACCATCTGCGTGGTGCTGCTCATCTTCTTCTCCTACACCAGGATCCTGAGGGTGTGCTTCTGCGGCTCCAGGCAGACCAGGCAGAAGGCCGTGAGCACCTGCACTCCTCACCTGGCCTCGCTGCTCAACTTCTCCTGCGGCTGCTTCTTCGAGATCATCCAGAGCAGGTTCAGCATGTGGCACGTACCGGTCATGGTGCGAGTGCTGCTGTCGCTGTACTGGCTCACATGCCAGCCGCTCTTCAACCCCGTCCTCTACGGCCTCAACCTGACCAAGATACGGGTCCTGTGCAGAGGCCTGGTCCTCAGTAAGGTGTAGATGCTGTCAGGGTCGCAGTGAATCACCTTCACCAGGCTCAGAAACTCAGTTTGAGTTTTTAGTGAATGATTTGGTTTGATTCAGTGTCAGAGCAGCACATTTTGTTCATAAGTCTTGTTTATTGTATTATTTTGGTGGTTGTTGCTTGCTGTTGTTGTTGTTGTCATTGAGAATTTGAGACCAGCAGTGTTGATTACGGCTGTTTTATTTTCTTCTTATTATTATTGTGAATTATGCTGATCATTGTGTTGTTGTTGTTTTTGAAATTTTTTTAAGTGTCTGAAAGGGCTAGATAATATAAGATTTTTCTTCTTTCTGTTACTTTTCATTTAAATGCGTATATGCTTGTATGAAAATGTTTTATTTTAGATGCATGAATGAAATATATAAATATTAGCTAACTATTGACATTGTATTATTATCTTTTTATTTATCCATATTTGATTTATGGTAATACATATAATATTATATTATTGTAATATTTTCTAATTCAACAGAAGCTTCTGCCCAACTCTTTTATTGTGAATTATTCAGTTATTCCTATGAAGATACAGGATAAGCTAAAATAAGCTTTGGGTCTTCAGCCTCTTCCTTTTTTGGTTGCTGTCTGTTTTCTTTTTTTAGTATAAACATGATTTTACATGTTTTTAAAAGGAAATAAAGTATTCATTCATTCATTCATTCATTCTGACTTTGCAGATGTTTCATGTGTTGATTTTTACTTTTTTAACGGCTGCAGCTTCTTTTCCTCCCGAGTGTTTGTTTGTTTAAGTGAGGTCTTGTTTGGTCTTTTCCTCTAACAGAACAGTGAGAGGACGGTTTTCAACAACTCCGTGACCTTCTCATGGGAGGTTAAAGGTCACAGCAGCCACACTTCTGTTTGTGCCGAGAAAAAGAAAAGTGAAAAAAGTGTTTCTGACTCTGCTGCTACGATTTCTCTGCTGGTTTCTGTTTCCTCAGAGCATCAACAGTGACGTGACCGCAGCAGAGACTACATCTCCCACGAGCCTCTCTGTTAGCATCTCCCATGAGCCTCTCTGTTAGTGAGCGCTGATTACAGCCTCACAGTCCAAGTGTCCACAGGAGGCCTCAGGAGGCTGCTGCTCCTCTGAGGCTCATTAGTGGGACGAGCTTCTGTAAACAAGACCAAGACCCACGAGACCACAGACCAGGACCTGGACCTAAGACCTGAGACCTGAGACCAGAGACCTGAGACCAGAGACCTGAGACCAGAGACCAGAGACCAGGACCTAAGACCTGAGACTAGAGACAACAGACAGGAGACCTGACAACTGAGACCAGAGACTAGAGCAGGGCTGGACAGTGCGAGGAGGTACTTGCATTTGCTACTAAAAATACTACAGTGCGCTGTGATTTGCATTTGGTAGCATCCATGCGACTCGAAAAATGAGCGTTCAAACATGTTTTATCTCGTGTTGAAGATGTTGGAAGTTGTGTCCGGTGGTATTCCTGAACGCAGCCTCAGCTGGAAACATGTTCAGCTTTGAAACGTTTGTTTTATTGACCTAACTGTGCCGCTAGCTAGCCTTCAGTACACCCGACATGCCTGCACCGCCCTGCGCGAGGTACAGATGAACATAAGTAGGCACTCCCAAAGCCTCATCTCGACCAATCACGGCGCATCAGTGGGACTGGTTGCCAGGCAACATACACTGACAGAACAGCAAACGTCATTTTAAACTATTTTCGAAGAAAGACCAAACGAGCAATAACCAAATAACTATGAAGCCTATCAGTTATTATTTCAAAAGACCAACAAAACCAGAACATGTGGACTCTGAATGTAGGCAAGAGGACAAACTGACAGCAAGGAGTTAGCGTTAGCTTCAGACCCTGTGTCTCAAGACGCGGGAGAGACAGTTAATGACGCTGCTGCCGTTCCCAGTCGTAAGAGGTACAAGTTTGTTTCCCCGTTGACTGCATATCTTTGTATCAAAGAAAATCACACTTCATCGTGCTACTGAAAATATTAGTGTGCTACTAGATTTTTCAACTTGGTAGCAATGTGCTACTTGAGAAAATGCTAAGCGTCAAGCCCTGGGTGAGAGTATTCTGACTGGCATTCAGAAGTGTTGATCAAAATGAAGGACAGATTCTCCCCATGCCTTTTTTTCTACCTCCACCAGGAGGTTATGCTAGTGCCTACATTGTTTTTTTTGTTTGTTAGTTAGTTAGCTTGTTTCACTGGTGGCAAGGTAACTCAAAAAGTTATGGATGGATTTCAATGAAATTTCCAGGAAATGTCCGGATTGGGACAAGGAACAAATGATTAGATTTTGGTGTTGATCCGGATCACTGTCTTGGTCTGCCATGACAGTGAGACTTTCGTGAATAACTACTGAACTAAAATAGATATCATTATGAATCCAGTTGCTAATGGTATCTTTTCATAGACAAGGAATCTAAATATTTAGATAAAATAAAGGTAGGAGTAATATTTATGGTCAAAATCACAATATGGGTGAGGACTGTGGCGCTGGAGGAGGTCTACGCTCTCAGAGTGCTTTCTAGTTTCACAGTAAATCAGAATGCAGAAAGTTGTTGACAGCATCTTTACAAAAGGCCGTAGTGTCTAGTCATTAGTGTGACATGCTTCTGTAAACATAATCAAGACAAAAGAGGCCAGAGACCAGAGACCTGAGACCAGAGACCTGAGACCAGAGACCTGAGACCTTAGACCAGCTCTACAAACAGGAAGGAGGACAAAGTTTCCAACAGTTTTTCTGAAGGCCTGACTTACGGTATTCACCCCAGATAGCAAAATTCTTCTGGCCCATATCTGGGCCACAATTCACATGCCACATCGCCTTATCTGGCTTGTATTCGGTTTGGAATGATGGCACTTGGGCGGTCCACTCTTGTTTGCAAGAAGTGGGCCACAATCGAGCCATCACAATGCCAGATATAAACCAGAAGCACCCAGCAAACCGGACATGGGCCACTTTAGGCTCACATCCGGATGATCTGGTGTAAAGTTTGCCATATTTCAGCAAAAGGTGGGCCGTATGTGTTCTGTGATATTTGGGCCAAATGTAGCATGTAGCACATGGTTATAGTTTATAAATTAGTTCATAAATTAGACTAATAGTTTAGATGCAATAGGCTTAGACTGCCGGGGGGGGGGGGGGGGGGGGGGGGATCTGGCACATGGGGCTATGTCACTCTCTCTCTTAACATCTGCTTTTGCCCCTTTTGTTTGCTCCTGTACTCGTCTCTGGCTCTTGTCTTGTAGGTGGTCTGGGATCCTTGGTGGAGACTTCCTGCTGCTGTGGAGTCATGAAGCCTCAAAAACTACGATAATAAACATGACACATAGTTGGCCATTTTATTAGGAATACTCCATTCCCATTATCATTATAGCTGTTCATGTAGTTATTAGCATGATCTCCATATCCATGATCGATACATCTACAGAATCTATTTTTTACTATCATATAGTCATGAGGTCCCTCTTGAAAATGGGATGTCACATCTCAAGAGGCTTTTAACACATTTATATTTAATGGAGACAAATATGGTTGGGATGACCTTGTGGTCTGGGCACCCATGAGTTCGTCACTACCATAAATTCTTATTTTCAGTAAGAATATCTAAGATTATACTTCTATAAAATGATCACCACAACCATTCAGACATGAGGACCTTCCTGAAAACCAGATGTAGCATCTCAAGAGGCTAACCTCTAATAAATCAGACGACAGGTATATGGTTCATGGATCTGTCTCTAACTTTAGTTCTTATTCTAGTCCACTTGTCTCCTCTTACCTTCCTTCCTTCACCCTCACACCAACACAGCATGGTGTGGATTTGCTGTTCATCATGAGACTGGGATCCACATTCAAGATTTCCTGCTGCTTAACAGAAGGTTTTTTCTTGAGCCATGATGGAGGGATTCATGATTGGCTATATGGATTCATGTTGGTGTTGGATGTATATATTTGTATATATATGTATATGTGTATTTTATATGTATATATGTATCTATGCATATATGTGTATCCATAATATGAAGAGCTTTATGCTCTGTTGTAAAGTGTCTTGAGATAACACCTGTTATGACTTGGCGCTATACAAATAAAGATTGATTGATTGATAAAGATTGACATGGGCCGGCTTAGGTTCATATCTGTTTCATACGGGCCAGAAGAATGTCTAAAGTGACAGACTGTTGCCAGAAGTGTCCCACATCCTTCTGCTATCTGGGACCCCCCCTCCCTTATCTGCTGTAACTTTAGTCCACATGAGAGTCTGAGACCAAAACTTCAAGGAAGACTAGAAGAGCTTCATGAGCACAACCCTCCAACATTGTTGAACAAGTTATCATCAAAAATGTGGAAAACTGTCCTGTCTTAAAGTTCAAACAAATCCTTCAAGGAAATTCAGATCACCACCATTTAAAGGTGTAGTAGGCGATGTGGAGAAAACGAGTGGAGAGGTTGTTGATAAACGACTTTAGACCCGCCTCTCTCTTCATACCTCACCCCTGGCTCCACCCCAGAAAGCTAGTGGACGTGCATCGTCATGGAAGCGGCCGTAGAAACTGCGTAGCTGACCAACGTAGCTAAGGTAACCCCGACTCGTCAGACAACTCGACTGTCATTATTGATAACATCACAACAACAGAACATTCTGTCAGATTAGACAATAAGATGAATGTCTGACGGCTGTTACTGTTATGTGAAGCACCACAAAGCTAATGTTGCTAACCTATCCAGCAGAAAGACGGCGACATCCGCATCCGTTTTCAGGTCTTTCTATTGGTGGAGTTCCCTCCACCATGGGAAAGTAACACCAATGTTGACCCGGGTCTTCGCTCTTTCATAGTCATAGCCCTTCTTTTTCACTTTTCACTCCTCTGACCTTTTTCTTTTGGGCTGTTTTTCAGCCATTGCTACTGCACATATTGTATCTCTCTCTTACGCTAACTGTGCACGCTACGCAACCTACGACTCCCCCTCCCCCCTCTGTCTGATCTGTGCATGAGTATGATCGCCCCCTGGATGTGGGGGGTGTACCCTGTTTTGGTAACTCGGCCCGAGCCACAGTATTTACCTGCTGAAATTCAGAGCCAAGGCTGTGTATTGAAACCAGACTTTTTTTTCAACATGCTGTCAGTGGGGACATCTTGTGGATGGAGAGGAGAAATACGGTGATTTTGACAAATAGTGCGTTAGATTAGAAGATTAGAAGATCGCTGACTACACCTTTAAGTCTAGTCCTCGTCCTTGTCCCAAGACCGGCTCTCTGATTCAGTGTTTTAGAGTTTTTAGAGTTTTCTGGATCACAAACAGAAAGGTAACAAACCCTGACATCATCTGTCTGAGTGACTCAGCATTAAACTCCGGCTCATCCACTCTGTCAAAGTAAACTCATCAAACTTTCAGTCTGACTTTGGGCCAATGAGAGCTGAGGCAGAGAGTACTTAAGACCCGGGTCAGGCCGGCTGGTGCAGGACTGGGTGAGGATGCTGAGACCTCTGAGCTCAGACTTTGGTTTTCAGCAGGCTCTTAGTGAGGTCTTAGTGAGGATGATGGTTTGACCTGCAGTTTAAATGATCATTTGTCAGGCCTATAGACTGGAGGGTGGACTGTAGACCGCTTCAGAGATCAGGTGTGTCTTAGTAAGGCCTCGTCAAACAGCTGAGGGCTGTGATGACGGACAGACTGTGTAAAGTTTACATGGAGCTTCAACAGGAATAGGACAAAGACGATATAAGAGCACTTTAACTGTTTTTTATAAACTTAACTGCATTTCACTGTAACATCTGCAGCACCTACTGCAAACAGATATGCAGTAAATTAATGTAAACTGCATTAACATTCTGATTTTTGTAAAATTAACAGCATTTACAAAAAAATCTACAGTTAAAAAGTAAATACTGAAAATGTTCATGGATCAGGAGAAAAACTGACCAAAAGCAGGTAAGACTTATTTTTGGTAATGTTTTGCACATTTGGGTGACATCATTGTTTGATGAAATGTGTTTTAGCTAGTGCTGTCAGATGATTAAAATTAATCTAATTAATTACCGGATTTATAATTAATTAATCTAATTAATCACATTTTAATCTCATATCTGCTTAAAGTACCAAATAAAGAATTTGAATTCTAGGATATTATAAAATTGTAGTGCAGGACTAATCACATGAATACACTAAGAAGTGAAGATTTGTAAATCCACATTTTTATTGGTGACTAAATAAAACCAAAGTCAGGGCAACTTGTCCAGAAAATTCTAAGCTCAATCAGGCAACTCAAATTACACCTGAAGTGTGTTTCATAAATCAAATTCAAAATAAGAAAAAGGTCGAGGACATCCAGCAAAACAATTAGGCCTGATGCATTATTAAAGAATGTAGTACAAATATAGATAAATAAATTCAAAAATAAAATCAGACTAAGTCTTAAATATGCCATTCCTGTTGTCACCTGGGCTTTGTTTGGTTTGACTACAGACGCATGTGTGAAGTGACACGTGCCACTGCCATGTACGGGTCCTCCAGCTGGACAATATCAAAATGTTTGTGTGCTATGATTAATCTGTGATTAATTTTTATAACGCATTAATTTGCGGTGTAATTAATTAATGCATTATAAATACACTTAAGTGACAGCCCTAGTTTTATTACATTAAATATATGTATGTGATTTTTTTGTCTACAGTATATATTGCTAATACATGGTCAGTAAAATAGTGAACACTATAAAGCCAATTGTATCATATTTGATACATACTTTTATAATACCTCTATCTACTCAATATGATCAACAAATTACAAAAAAACATCTGAATACAATCAGATAAATGATAAAAATGTCCTCAAATGGATTATCAGCTGCCAAAAACACCTAATGTATCAAATGAGATACGACATATCTATATGTTGAATTTTATGGACATTTTGATTTTTGTTGGATTTTAGTAGAAAGCGAAATAAAAATTTAATCTCCAAAAAATTAGAATTTTCTGGCTATAATCTATGGTCTTTGGTTCACTGTAACCCTTTTGATTGGCAGAGGTCAATAAATTCAGAAATATTTAATGTGTCAAAAACAAATAACACATCATTGTTTTTCTCAGAGTTTAAGGAAAGAGAAAAATCTGCAAACACACCAGAAGAACCAATATTCCCTTTGTGTGGGATTTAAAGGCTTTAAAAGTGAAATGCTTTTATTATTACCGTCCTCCTTTTTTCTTCAATGAAAAATTTTCTTCAGATTAAAGATATTATATTTATTAAAGAGTGGTATAATCATGACAGTCTGAATAGATAAACAGTGAGGATGCAGTTATTGATAATACAGTTATAATGCTGTAAATGAAAAGAAAGAAATGAAAATACAGGACTAAAACAATTTTTAAAAACTACAATAATATTCCTGTTAATTTAAAGAGGGTAATGCTGCTATAAAGACATTCACAGTAATTTACTGGCATCTTGTTTCCAGTAAATTATTTTTAAAATGATAATCACCCTTCTACAGTGGGTCATATATTGAAAGTTTATGTCTGTTAATGTTGATTAAATGTTTGATGCTCATTCTGCACAAAGATTTTTTTTACAGGAGGAATCTTCACAGTTTTTGGGCTGTTTGATGCAACAGTCATCGTTGTCAATAATATATTATTTCTTATTGTTTTCACACAGTTATTAAAAACAGAAACCAAACAAATTACATGATTTATAATAAAAATAACAGATGGTACAAACAGATATTTGCACCATCGTAAAATCTCGAGCGTCTAGCGTGGTGTGATTTCACTTGACACGCGAATACTCTCGCTTTCAATGCTTTTGGTGGGAACACTGGGTAAGGGCCTGATATACTAAGATCCAAAGTAACAGGTGCTAAACTGTGTGTGCAAACTAAAAAATTGCACATGCTATTAGTGTGCGTGTTGGAGGTGATCTACTATCACTGCATGCGCAGTAGTAGAAAGTGGTGTGGACGCCCTCTTTAAAGAGGAGTTTGTGTGTGCTACCAGCTTCACCACGGAGAGTTTGAAGAGCAGAGAGGCTGTAAATAAAAAATGAAGTTTGAAGCCGTGGAGTTTGATGCAAACACATTTGCTTATCACAAATTTGTTTGCCTTTTTTTTGAGGTTGTCACTTTTTCGTCATGTCATATTTCTACCCGTCATTTTAAACTTCCCTTTTCTGATTGCAATGACACGTAATCTAAGTGACAGCATTAACATACAGTAGTTGCACAGCTTCATCATCAATAACCTCTCATGTGAGGAGCAGTAACACAGTAACACACAGACTGAGCGGGTAGCTGTTGCAAGATATGACAACTTCTCAGCATTGGAAGTAGCTATAGGCCCACCCAAAAGTAGCTAGAAGTCTCCAGATTGTTATTTTTTTTTCCAGCAAATCAAACATATACCCCCAGGGGGTGCGTGGGGGGGAATCCCACTAAATGTTGAGGGTTTTTTTTCCCCCACGGTGTAAAAATTACTTATTTAGCTTAGCCTGCCAACCCATAATCACCTTTCAATTACCACCTAATTGTCAACAGGGGGCTCCAGACAGCACCTAACCTTCCTTACCCCCTGACACAAACCTTTTTTGGTGCTGTTATATTATACATATTTGTTTGTTTTTTTAATTTAATTTTTATTTTATTTTATAGTGAACAAACTATAGCTTTTTTATTTTGTGGGTTTTTTGGTGCTAAAGAACTAGCCTTTTTTTTTTACTTTTTTGTGCTCTACGACTAGGTTTTGGAGAAATGCTAAATGTGACGTTGTGTCACCAAAAAGAAAAAGATAACAAATGGACGAGAGGAGAGCACAGAGGAGACTGACAGACTGTCGTGTGTCTGTGTGTGAGTGAGTGAGAAAAAACAACAAGGAAGTGACAGCTGCGCTGTTCTCAACTCCCCCCCATCTGACGCTCTTCCTCTCTCTGAAAGGGGAAAGAGAGAAAACAGCGCTTTTTTTTAAACTTTTTCTCCCATGATCTTGGAGCCTCTGTCTCCCCCATAAAAAAAGAAAGTAGCTAAAAATAGCGACAAAATTGCTAAGTTGGCAACACTGGCTGTTGCCTTTTACGCACTGCCTGTATCACACTCTAGCCAGGTTTACATGGAGCCTAATATTCCGATCAGAATCAGGTTAAGAAGCCCAGACTGAATAAAAGTGCTCCATATAAACACTTCAATCAGAATAAACAGACCAAATCCAAATAGAATTTCATTTGGTTGCACAGGAGTAGTATATTCTTTTGCCCAAACTGATTAAAAGTAAAATCCTGTCATGTAAACGGTGAATCAGAAAGTTGTCAGGCTGGGTTCTGTCTGCACATGCTCAGTCTGGACGTAAACGAGCAGTGACGTTTACTCACTTGGAAACATGGCGGCTTCCAAACAGAGCACACAGCACTGGTCTGAGAGTTTGTTTTTAATACAAACTCTCAAAGAACTAAACATTATAGACGAAAGGAAAACAAGAAATACTGAACTATTTAAAAAAGTCCACCAAAACTCAGCAAAGCCGGGATAGACCAAAACATCAAACAAATAAGGAACCGCTGGAAAACTCTGAAGGCTACTATAAGGCTAAACAGCACAACCCTCAAATGGAAATAGGTCAGTATGGCAGAAACGTTAGCCTAACCTGTGGACGATATGAAGCTAGCAAAGCTAACATTAGTAAAGAGGGTGTATGTGTGTTGTATGTGTGGGAAGATAAGGTTTCTCTCTTCAAGATAAAAATCTGAGTGCTTTTTGGGGTGGACTGGGGAACAATTGTGAGGGACTCGACCCATCATAACCTGTGACTCGACTTGCCTACAACAGAAAAAACTTGGGACTTGCTTGAGACTCAGTTTTAATGACTCAAGACTTGCTTGGGACTCAGATCAGAGGGACTTGGGCAATTGTCTGCTATTAACCCTTTCAAGGTAAATGTGGGATCTAAAGTACTGCAGGCTCAAAGTTGTACTAGAGATGCTGTTCTGTGTAATATTTTGTTGTTTTTGGTATGTTTTGAACTATTTTAATTGTTTTAGTTGGAAAGAATGTTTGATAAAAGCCTAAATAAGTGTACAGACGAGTGAAGGCAGCAGACGTGTTTGCCTTGTTTTGTTTCACCACTATTTCCCCTTTCAAGGTCAAACATTTGCTGCTGTATTAAAATGTCTTTATCCATTCAACTGTTTTAGGGACCAATTCAAAATGGGCAGTAGGCCGCATATGGTACCCGGGGCCTAGTTTGGACACCCCTGCAGTAGATGGAGAAGAGATCGGGAAACAGCCCAAGTCATGTGACATGTCCAAGTTCAATGACCTCAAAGCCAGGCCTGCAAGACCTGCTCAATCTGAGAAGACTTCAAATCTCCTCAGCTCAACATCAAGTCTGGACGTGAGGAGCAAAAGCTTTGAAGGCTTTCTGAGATTACTCGTCCTCGACTTAAAGAGCTTTGTGTGGAAGACACCTGAATACATGTGCAGACACCTGATGACTCCTGCAGGCACCTTCAGACACTATCAGACATCTTCAGACACCTTAAGACACCTTAAGACTCCTGCAGACACCTTCAGACACCTTCAGACACCTTGAGACACCTTAAGACTCCTGCAGGTACCTTAAGACACCGTCAGACACTGTCAGACACCTTCAGACACCTGCAGACACCTTCAGACACCTGCAGACAACTTCAGACACCTTCAGACACCTGCAGACACCTTCAGACACCTTAAGACACTTTAAGACTCCTGCAGGTACCTTTAGACACCTTCAGACACCTGCAGACACCTTCAGAAACCTTAAGATACATTATGACACCTGCAGGTACCTTCAGACACCTTAAGACTCCTGCAGACACTGGCAGACACCTGCAGACACCTTAATACTCCTACAGACACCTTAATACTCCTACAGACACCTGAAAGCACCTGAAGACACCTGTCCCAGTTTGTCTCTGTCTTCAGACGATCTGGATCCAGGATGGAGCTCCTTCCAGGAAACTCTTCTCTGCACCAACACTTCCTCCTCAGCAGCTTCGAGGAGCTGGGCCCACTGAGGCCCGTCCTCTTCCTCCCATTCTTCGTCATGTTCTTCGTCTCGCTGTCGGCAAACATCCTGCTGCTGTACGTCATCATCTCGCAGAGGAGTCTACACTCACCCATGTACGTCCTCATTGCCGCCATGGCCGGCGTGGACCTGAGCCTCCCCCTCTTCTTCGGTCCCAGCATGCTGTTGAACTTCCTGTTTGGCTGGAGGGGGATCTCCCTGATTGGCTGCCTGGCTCAGATGTTCTTCATCCACCTTGTGGGAGCCTTTCAGTCCACAATGCTGGTCTGGATGTCCCTGGACCGATACTTCGCCATCTGCAGTCCTCTTCACTACCATGAGCTCATGGCCGTGCCTCAGTTCTTGAAGCTGGTGGTCCCGTTGTTCATCAGAAACGTGGTCATGGTCTCTCTGGTTGTGGCGCTGGCAGGCGCACTGCCGTTCTGCCGCAGTGATGTCATCGAGCACTGCTTCTGCGAACACATGGCGCTGGTGGAGCTGGCCTGTGGCAGCACTGCGGTCAACAGTCTGGTGGGGTTGATGTCGGTGTTCTTCATCGCTGTAACAGACTTCATCATCATCTCAGTCTTCTACGTGGTCATCTTCAGCTCCGTGCTCAGGTCTGGGAGGTCAGGGGTCAAAGCTCTGCACACCTGCATCACCCACATTGTGGTCATCACCGTCACTCTGACCATCATGCTCATCGCCTTCCTGTCCTACCGGATCAGGAACCACCTCCCTGCAGCGGTCAGAGTCTTCTTCAGCATCATGTACCTGTTCTTCCCGAGCTGCTTCAACCCGATCATCTACGGCGTGAGGACTACGGAGATCCGGCAGCACATCCTGAAGAACCTGAGGGGGTCCAGCTCGGTGCAGCCGGATTTCCAGTCCTTCACAAAGCATTAGACAGTCTGACACGAGTCTGTCGCTGTACGATGGAAATAACTGGAGATGAGACAGAAATGTCCCTCTGCAGGAAAAACAAAGAACAAAATAAAGTCTGTGACGTGAACTTTATCAAACCAGAACAGCCTGGTTGAGATTAAAAACCCTCTTTGCAAAAATGTCCTGGTCAAGACAGGCAGCAGCACATTAACAAAGATACAGACCAATAAAACAAAACAAGTAAATACAAACATATGAACCAGTCAAGTCAAAGTCACAGAGCAACAAGTTTAACAGTCAAACAGTAAATCCAGTCCAGGTTTTACCACTGACCCACTCTCCTCACAAAACAAGAAAAATAACACATCAGCATCTTTTCGCAGTTCAACATCAGACATTCATTCATAGAAGCACTTATGGAGGCGTAGTCTGTAGGGGTGTAACGGTACATGTATCCGTGCCCAAACGCTCCAAATGGACGTTTAGTTCGGTACAGTAAGTTTACGTTAGCTGCTGCACATGCCTCTTTAATATTCACGGGGTACTCGTCTATGATTGGCGTGGTTAGGGAAGGCTTTTTAACATTCATGAGGAAAGTGGTCTGTGATTGGTGCTCTTACAATCATGTACAAGGATTACAGAGACTGCTCCGCGATCTGCCTAACAGAGACCTGGCTGGATCACACCGTGCCTGACCAAGCTGTTACCCCACCCGGCTTCTCTTTACACCGAGCTGACAGGTCAGTGAAGCTATCCATGAAAACCAAGGGTGGTGGCATCTGCTTTATGATTAACCAGCTATGGTGTAACAACATCACACGGCTTAACAGTTTCTGCAGTCCTTATCTGGAATACATCTCTATCAAATGCAGACCATACTATCTTCCCAGAGAGTTTGCCTCCGTTGTTTTGATTGGTGTTTACATACCACCATCGGCGAATGCTAATGTAGCCACTTCGGAGTTGGCAACCTACACATCCTCTGTGGAAACTTCTAATCTAGATGCGTCTGTGATTGTCCTTGGCGATTTCAATCATGCCAATTTGACCGCGGATCTCCACAACTACATCCAACAAGTTACCTGTCCAAGCAGAGGCGCTAACATCCTCGACCACTGCTACATCCCCATTAGCGACGCTTATAGGTCTTTTCCAAGGGCTCCGCTCGGCAGGTCGGACCATGCCACGCTGTTGCACGTCCCAAAATAGAAACAAAAACTGAAATCCAACTGTGTAAAATCAAAAGTTGTGCATTACTGGTCAAGCTCTGCCATCGACACGTTGAGGGGCTGCTTCGACTGTACTGATTAGGACGCGATTACCACAGCTGCGGCTACTTTGGATGAGCTGACGGATACCTCAACTTTTGCGTGGAAACCTGCATACCTACCAAAACTGTGAAGATCCACAGCAACAACAAGCCGTGGTTCACTAAGGATATACAATCTTTACGCAGGAAAACATGCCGCGCCTTTACTGAGGGTGACATGGGGCAACACAGGGCTGCTAAATACGAACTGAGAGCTGCCTTCAGAAAAGCTAAATCTAGGTATGCACACAAACTAGAGCAGCAGAAAGCCACAAATGACACCAGGGCCATCTGGAGGAAGTTGAAAATAATGACCAACTATAAGAACAGCACTGCTCCCATACCTGACTCTGATGATGATCTCCCGAATAAATTGAACACCTTTATGGGAGATTTGAGAAGCAGCCCATTGCCATCTATTCCCCTCCATCCCCTCCCCCCACACCTCCTTTTTACATCCAGGAGGAGGAGGTGAGAACCTGCTTTATTAAAAGCAAAAAGGTGAAAGCAGCAGGTCCTGACTGTGTCAGCCCAGCAGTTCTGAAACACTGTGCTTACCAGTTAGCTCCAGTGTACACCTCCATCTTTAACAGCTCCCTCAGTGAATGTACAGTACCCAAATCCTTTAAGGACTCTGTAATCATACCAATCCCAAAAAGTAATAAAATATCATCTCTCAACGATTATAGACCAATCCCTCTTACATCAGTCATCATGAAATCATTTGAACGCATCATACTCCCCCCCCCCCCAATGGACTGTTTTCAGTTTGCATACCGGGCTAACAGGTCTGTTGAGGATACGGTCAACTTGGCTCTTTACAGGATACTACACCATCTTGAGACCCCCCCGCACCTTTGCCCGTGTACTCTTCATTGACTTTAGCTCTGCCTTTAATACAATAGATCCAGTCAACCTCTTCAATAAACTCATGGACATGGACATTTCATTATGCCACTGGATCAGGAGCAGTGGCTGCTGGTGGAGTTTTATCCAGGGGGGGCTATGACTCCAAAACAGACAAACACACTGGACAAAATTGTTGGAACCCTTCATTAAATGAAAGAAAAACCCACATGGTCACTGAAATAACTTGAAAATAACAAAAGTAATAATAAATAAAAATTTACTGAAAATCAGCTAATGAAAATCAGACATTGATTTTAAATTTTGGTTCAGCAGAAATATTCTAAAAAACAAAATAATGGAACTGGCCTGGACAAAAATGATGGTACCCCTACAAAGGATTGAAAATGGTGTGACCATCGGGACATGTTAAACTAAGGTGTGTCCTGTAATTATCATCACAGTTGTCTCCAAGCTTGTAATCAGTCAGTCTGCCTATTTAAAGGCTGAAAAGGTCAAGGTACATCAGTGTCAGATCACACCATACATCACTGTTTGAGCCAAAGTGGACTGAATGGAGGACATCACTGATAAAAAGCAAATCATAAAAAAGTGAGACTGGAATTTTCCAAAATGCATATTGACAAGTCACAAAGCTTCTGGGAGAATGTCCTTTGGACAGATGAGACAAAACTGGAGCTTTTTGGTAAGTCACATCAGCTCTATGTTCACAGACACAAAAATGAAGCATACAAAGAAAAGAGCACTGTACCTACTGTGAAACATGGAGGAGGCTCAGTTATGTTCTGGGGCTGCTTTGCTGAATCTGACACAGGGTGTCTTGAATCTGTGCAGGTACAATGAAATCTCAAGACTATCAAGACATTCTGGAGTGAAATGTGCTGCCCAGTGTCAGAAAGCTTGGTCTCAGTCACAGGTCATGGGTCCTCCAACAGGATCATGAGCCAATCACACAGCTAAAAACACCCAAGAATGGCTCAGAACAAAACACTGGACTATTCTGAAGTGGCCTTCTATGATCCCTGATCTAAATCCTGTTGAACATTTGTGGAAGGAGCTGAAACATGCAGTCTGGAGAAGACAGCCTTCAAACCTGAGACAGCTGGAGCAGTTTGCTCATGAGGAGTGGGCCAACATACCTGTGGACAGGTGCAGAAGTCTCACTGAGAGTTACAGACATCACCTGATTACAGAGACTGACTCAAAAGGTTGTGTAACAACACATTAAGTGAAGAGTACCATCATTTTTGTCCAGGCCAGTTTCATTAGTTTGTTTTTTAAAATAATTCTCTTGGACTACAATTCAAAAGCAAAGTCTGATTTTCATTAGTTGATTTTCAGTAAATTTTCATTTATTATTACTTTTGTCAGTTTCAGCTTATTTCAGTGACCATGTGGGTTTACTCTCTTCAATGGAAGGGTACCAACAATTTTGTCCACGTCTGTATACTAATAAGCAAGTAATCGTGCTAGGGTATCACACCTGTGTACTTACAGCAATAAAACAAAAAAAACAACATTATACTGTCAGCATTTTTTCACTTTTTGTACATAAATTTTGCCCTTCTTTCCTTGAACAAAGCAAATTTCTCAGTGACTCTGTGGTTGAAGTCAAGGATGTTTTTTTTTTTTAAGTTATTTTTTTGGGCTTTTTATGGCCTTTATTTGATAGGACAGCTGAGAGAGACAGGAAAGCAGGTGAAGAGAGGGGGGACGACATGTAGAAAAAGGGCTGTGGCCAGGATTTGAACCAGCAGCCGCTGCTGGGGGTTGGCAGCCCCCGTACATGGGGTGGACGCTCTACCAACTGAGCTAATGTCCACCCCCATCAGGGATGGTTTTGATGAGATTTTTCTCCATAGAGAGCATGGCCAATGCATTCAGACGTTTCCTGTGACATTGTGTTCCTGAGGAAGGTCTTGGTTCTCTTCAGGGTTTTGAAGCACCTCTCAGATTCAGCTGTGGTCACAGGAGTTGTGATGAGGATTTTCAGGAGAGCCACAGTCTCTGAAAAGGTGTCCTGAAGATTGTTCCCCATGAGCTAGTACAGAGCCACGGCACCACTGCAGCTCCTGAACTGATCATTGCTGCAGATTAGAGCCAGTTCAATTTTCAGCTTGTTTTTTCTCAGCAGTGGGTAAGCCTCCATGGTGGTGTTCAGTGCTGCTTCAGGAAACTGGCTGTGGTACTGCTGGAACCTGTCTGCCTGCAGCAGTGTAGCACTGAGCCGATGCTTTGTCAAGGCAAATCTTTCTTTTGCATGGCCCAAGATAGTGTCACAAACCTAAAAAATGAATGTACTAATTTATTACAATATGGAGATGGCTTAAAGTCATCTTTCCAATATGTATGACTTAGTAATAACATATAAAAACAATGTATTGTATGAATATATGTGTTCATTTAATAGCAACAATGCAAGTTAACACAGCACCTTTATAAAAGTAGACTATTATATTATATAGGGCCTATTCTCAGGTGTGTTCTCCACTATCTCACAATATAGCACTGCTATGATTAAAAAAGATTGCAAAAGACTTCCACCACACATTCAGCTTCTGACTCACCTCTGTAGCTATCTTCTGAAGATCAGCTGGGCCCAGTGTGCGGCGTTTCTTGGCCAGCTGAGACACGCTGCCACTGTGTTCTCCACAGAGAGTAGGGAGGGAATCTCTGAACACAACCAGAAGAGAAAAGTTAAGCTTTAGTGGCTTGGTAAAATAACAAGAAATGTTAAGTTGTTCAAATGTCATAGAGATGAACACAATATCAGTAATATTAAACAGCTTAACATAAAAAACATAATTTACCTGATCTTTTGTATGTTGTCTGTGAACTGCTGCATGATTCCCTGAACAAACACGGGGTCAATGGTCCGCTTCTGGAGCTGGCTGTACAGAATGTCCACATGAGGCATGATGAGGTGGAACAGTTTCAGGAAGAAGCTGAAACTGTCATCCTCCAGGAGCCTCACAAACCCTTCAGCTTCTCTGACAGTCGTAGGATCAAACTCTCCTGGGTCACTGATGGTTTCAAAACACTGGAGCAGGTCTTCTTTGTGCTCAAAAACAGTGTTCACAGCTCGGCTTTGGAAGTTCCACCTCACTGTGCTCGCTCTTGGGAGTCTGTGGGCCACCACTCTATCAAGCACGCTGGTTCTCTTTGGAGATCTTGAAAAAAAAGCCAGAGAATCCAGCCAGGCCTGAGAAGAAATTCCTCACTTTTGGAATATGTGAAGTCACCTGCTGCATGATCAGGTTAAGTTGGTGAGCGTAGCAGTGGACATAATGTGCATTCACATAGACATCCTGGACCTTCTTCTGCACACCACCTGTGTTTCCTCTCATGACACTTGCACCATCGTATGCTTGAGAAATGAGCTTGCTCTTCTGGTCATCAGGGAGTATGGAGCTCAACCTATCAAGAAGTGCTGAGGCGATGGAATCAGCTGTGGCACTCTGAAGAGGCATGAACTCAAAAAACCTCTCTAGGACATCATGGCCTTTGTCAATGTAGCGGATCACAAGCACCAGCTGACACTGGGTGGAAATATCCATGGTTTCATCAGCCTGGATGGAGATAAAGTCTGCACTCCTGATTTCTCCAATGATGCACTCTCTCAAAACTGACAGCATACAGTCAAGGAGTTCATTCTGTACAGTCTTTGATGTTCCCTTAAACACAGTGGCAGTCTGCAGGTGCTCACGTAGAACAGTATCCAGTGATGCTACAAAATCCACAATCCTCTAAAAACACCAGGATTTTTGAAGCTCTCACTTTCATCATGGCCACGCAGGGCAAGCTCAAAAGCACCACAGAACTTGACATAGTCTATTATTTTAGATAGGATGTGTCTGTTTTTGTCAACCTCTTCATTGTGTTTACGGATCCCTATCCTGTAGCCTTCATCAAGCTGACATGAAATATTTATTTTTCCAAACATAGCTAGTCGCAGTGCATTTTCCATGTGGATCGCAGTTTGTTCATGCCTCTTTGCCTTTTCTGAAAAGTGCTATAAATCAGAAATACCTGTCTTTATCCATGCTGGGTCAGATCCTGACGTTTGAAAAAGCAGGTAGGGAAAACAGAATAAAGCATTAGCCTCACTACATGCCGTTAGTCAAGCCTTGCTGCTGAACAAGGTCCAGGAAAAAGAGCGGGTGTACTGCCTCCCTCCATCTTTGGACTGCTGAATGATCGGGATGTTAGGCTGATCAGGTCCGCTCTCTTTCACATTCACCTTCTCCTGATACGTTCTCCTCTCAAAAGGTAACGCTATGAACAACTTCACTGTGTTATTTATGTTTTCTCTCTCCATTTTACGTCTCCGTCTGATCGTCTCCTACTCCCATGGCTCGACCTGTCAATCAACCGCACTTTATAACAGACGGGTGTGACGTAGGCTCCATGGCGGGAGGGTGGTGGTATGCAGATCAAGCTGCATTCAGCTCTGGGCGCAAGAAAGGTGCGCCCCGACATAGTCTTATCTCTTGTATTGAAGAGGAGCCACTGTGCATGTACAATTTATAACGAGGGTCTATGGCCAAATATTTCTGCGCCCCGGTGCGGAAACACATCACCAATCAGATAACGCAGATGAACGAAACAACTTTATTCATCATGAAATATATAATATTTATCGCGCAAATTCAAGTATATATATACACATATAGTTCAGGACATTATATAATTTCTTTCTTTTTTTTTCATTTTGTGCCTTTATTGATAGGAGAGAGACAGTGGATAGGCTTGTGAAAGGGGGTGAGAGAGTTGGGGAAGACACTCTGTAAACTGGTCATAGGCGGGATTCGAACCTGGACCGGCAGAAGCATGTACATGGGGTGCCTGGTTGCTCACCACTCCGCCAAACCAGCACCCCATTTCTTTCTTTTTTAATATTATTTTCTTTTTGTTTTATGTCTCATTCTGTTGACGGTAATGACGGTGGGGCGGCGCCCTGGCGCCCTCTATTGGCCAGCCGCCACTGATCAGGAGCGTCCCGTCAGAAAGGACACAAAGGGTTGGGATGAGTGGCCTCTCATCCCAACCTCTGACCATCAGCACCGGCGCCCCCCCAGGGGTGTGTCCTATCGCCCTGGTTGTTTTCTCACTACACAAACACTCTTACATCCTCACACAGCTCAGTATCCATCCTCAAATATGCAGATGACACAACAATAATTGGACTCATCACTTACAGCAGTGAAAATCACTATCGTGAGCAGGTTACCCAAGCAGTCACTTCGTGCCACAACAACAACCTTCAGCTCAACATATCAAAAACAAAAGAGTTCATTATCGATTTTGCCCATTCACCCAGGTCAAAGACACCCATTTCTGTTAACAATGAAGACATTTCCAATACAGAATCCTTTAAATTTCTTGGGACACACATCAATAACACACTTAAATGGAAACAGCACGCAAATGAAACATACAAAAAAGCCAATTAAAGACTGTTTTTCCTCAGACAGCTCAAAAAGTTTAGAGTCAGACACAACATTCTTCTTCAGTTCTACATTGCCATAATTGAAAGTATTCTGACCTCATCAATAATTGTCTAGTATGGGAACTTGGACAGTCACTCACGCACAAAACTACAGCGGATAATTCATAAATCATCCAAAATTACTGGCCACTCACTCCCATCCATAGACACACTGTATCAAAGACGCATCACACAGCGAGCAATAAAAATCACCTCAGACCCAACACACCCTGCCCATCATTTGTTTACACTCATGCCCTCTGGGAGGCGCTACAGGTCCTTGCATGTAAAGTCAGACAGGTTTAAAAACAGTTTTTCCCCATAGCCATACGGACATTAAATCAGTCATTTGACTCTAACTGACTGTAACTGTATTTATGTGTGTATGTCTGTATGTGTTGTAATGCAATGTGTCTGTAACGTTCTGATGTTCCTGTACTGTGACTGACACTGGAGAATGTTGAGCAAGAAGTGCTGTACCGAAGACGAATTCTACCAACTCTGTTGTGTGGCCATTAATAAATGATCTGATTCTGATTCTGATGTACATATCATGATGTGACGTCCCACAGTGAGCCAATCAGAAGATGAATATCAAAGAGATTCCATAACCACAGGAGCTTGTGTCTGAATCGTGCATCATGGCTACTGCTAGCAATCAACCAGAGCTTGGAGACCCTCCCCCGTCGCTGAAATCTCCTGTTTGGGAACACTTTGGCTTCCTGGTGAAATATTGCAACGGAGAAAGACAGGTGGATAAAACGACTGCAGTGTGCCGATACTGTTCAACTGGGGTCAGGTATTTTCCAACAGCACGTCAAACATGCTAACTCACCTGAAACGGCTCCACTCAAGTGTGAAGATTTCCACGGTAATGAAGCACTCGTTTAACTTAAAATCATTTAACATAAACTTGCAACATCATATGATTATTAAAGACTAATAACTCAGAGGAAACTAAATTCGAAATTCTTTTATTACTTCATGCCTTTTAATAGAACCATATTGTTTCAAGAAGTCAATAATTTCTTCACCTGTGTCTGTGTTTGTTATATTTTTAACTAAAACTGCATTTGGAATTTTAACCCCTAGTTTCTCAAAAACATCCATGGTGAAAATTTGATTTGCAAGAAATTTCCTCCTGGCTAGCTCGCCACAATAATGAAGCAGGCTGCGCGCGCATACCAGGAACAACAACAGCTTCGGCTGTCCGCCGAGTAACATGTGAGCGTCTTACTGTGCTTGCTTTGTTATCCAGACAAAGCTATCCACACAGACTAGTTGTCTGAATTGATTTTTTATCCAGAAAAGAAACTCCTGCGTCTCTGTGCATCTATTCGCCATTACTGTTACCTCTGCCAAGGAGGTTATGTTTTCGGGAGAATTTGTCTGTTCGTCTGTCTGTCTGTCTATCTGTCCATCTGTCCGTCCGTCTGTGAACAAAATAACTCAAAAATTTATGGATGGATTTAGATGGAATTTTCAGGAAATGTTCAGCATGGGAAAAAGAAGAACTGATTCGATTTTGGTGATGATCCAGATTAGCATCTGGTGAAAAATGTGATTTCTGTGAATAACTACTGAACTAAAATAGATATCACTAGAAAAGCACTCGGAGAGCACAGACCTCTGCCAGCGCCACAGTCCTCAGCCATATTGTGATTTTCACCATAAATATTAGTCTTACCTTCATTTCATGTAAATATTTAGATTCCTTGACCATGAAAACATACCATTAGCAACTGGACTCATAATGATATCTATTTTAATTCAGTAGTTATTCACAAAAATCATATTTTTCATCATGGCGGCCAGACGCTGAGCTGGATCAACACCAAAATCGAATCAGTTCTTCCATTTCCCATGCTGAACATTTCCTGAAAACTCCCCCTCCCCCCTCTGTCTGATCTGTACATGAGTATGATCGCCCCCTGGATGTGGGGGGTGTACCGTGTTTTGGTAACTCGGCCCGAGCCACAGTATTTACCTGCTGAAATTCAGAGCCAAGGCTGTGTATTGAAACAAGACTTTTTTTTCAACATGCTGTCAGTGGGGACATCTTGTGGATGGAGAGGAGAAATACAGTGATTTTGACAAATAGAGCATTAGATTATAAGATTAGTAGATCACTGACTACACCTTTAAGTCTAGTCTTCGTCCTTGTCCCATGACCAGCTCTCTGATTCAGTGTTTTAGAGTTTTTAGAGTTTTCTGGATCACAAACAGAAAGGTAACAAACCCTGACATCATCTGTCTGAGTGACTCAGCATTAAACTCTGGCTCATCATTCTGTCAAAGTAAACTCATCAAACTTTCAGTCTGACTTTGGGCCAATGAGAGCTGAGGCAGAGAGTACTTAAGACCCGGGTCAGACCGGCTGGTGCAGGGCTGGGTGAGGATGCTGAGACCTCTGAGCTCGGACTTTGGTTTTCAGCAGGCTCTTAGTGAGGTCTTAGTGAGGATGATGGTTTGACCTGCAGTTTAAATGATCATTTTTCAGGCCTATAGGGTTGAGGGTGGACTGTAGACCGCTTCAGAGACCAGGTGTGTCTTAGTAAGACCTCGTCAAACAGCTGAGGGCTGTGATGACGGACAGACTGTGTAAAGTTTACATGGAGCTTCAACAGGAAAAGGACAAAGACGATATAACAGCACTGTAACTGGTTTTTATAAACTTAGCTGCATTTTACTGTAACATCTGCAGCACCTAGTGCAAACAGCTGTGCAGTAAATTAATGTAAACTGCATTAACATTCTGATTAATGTAAAATTTACAACATTTTCAAAAAAATCTACAGTCATTCATTGTAAAATGTCATAAAGTAAATACTGAAAATGTTCATGGATCAGGGAAAAAACTGACCAAAAGCAGGTAAGACTTATTTTTGGTAATGTTTTGCACATTTGGGTGACACCATTGTTTGATGAAATGTGTTTTATTACATTAAATATATGTATGTGATTTTTTTGTCTACAGCATATATTGCTAATACATGGTCAGTAAAATAGTGAACACTATAAAGCCAACTGTATCATATTTGATACATACTTTTATAATACCTCTATCTACTCAATATGATCAACAAATTACAAAAAAAACACCTGAATACAATCAGATAAATGATAAAAATGTCCTCAAATGGATTATCAGTTGCCAAAAACACCTAATGTATCAAATGAGATATGAAAAATCTATATGTTGAATTTTATGGACATTTTGATTTTTATGGATTTTAGCAGAAAGTGAAACAAACATTTAATCTCACAAAAAGTAGAATTTTCTGGCTATAATCTATGGTCTTGGGTCTTAAAGGGTTAAAGACATCTTTATATAACTTAAATACAGCAAGTTCACTGTAAGCCTTTTTGTTTAAATTCAGAAATATTTAACATGTCAAAAAAAATAACACGTCATTGTTTGTTTTTGTCGGAGTTTAAGGACAGAGAAAAATCTGCAAACAAACCAGAAGAACCGATATTTCTTTTGTGTGGGATTTAAGGGTTTTAAAAGTGAAATGCTTTTATTATTATCACACTCATTTATTATTTACAAAATTAACTTTAATGAGATAATACTGTTTTCATCAAAAAAATGGTGTGTTTGTCAAACTCAGTATCGTCTGTTTGAAGTCATTTTTATTGCAATTTCATTTGCAAACATTTTTGCCTTTTTTAATTGATTTTGTCCCAAATATTTGTGCATTTTAAATCATCAGATAGTCAACATTTAAGTTTTTAAACCTTTGAATCCCACACCATGAAACTCTCTTGTTTTCGTTTGTTTGTGGTTTTCTCTGTTCTCTGAAATGTTAAGAGGAGCAAACACTGATCTGATTTGTTCTGTTTTATAAAACATTCAATACACCTGAGTTTATTTTTGACCTCTGCCAAACAGCTGAGCTGGTAGTTAAAGGGTTAAATCGTGATAGTCTGAATAGATAAACAGTTTTTTATAATACAGTAATAATGGTGTAAACTAAAAGACAGTAATGATTCCTTGAATGAAAATACAGGATTAAAACAATTTTCAAAAATCACAATAATATTCCTGTTAATTTAAATAGAGTAATGCTGCTACAAAGACATTTACAGTAATTTACTGGAATCTTGTTTCCAGTAAATTATTTTAAAGATTCATAATAACCCTCCTACAGTGGGTCATATATTAAAAGTTTATGTCTGTTAATGTTGATTAAATGTTTGATGCTCATTCTGCACACAGAATGTTTTTACAGGAGGAATCTTCACAGTTTTTAGGCTGTTTGATCCCACAGTAATCTTTTTTAAATATATATTATTTCTCATTGTTTTTACAGTTATTAAAAACAGAAACCAAATAAATTATATGATTTATCATAAAAATAACAGACCATGATCCTCTTAGAAAGATTCAGTCCTCAGAAGATTTGGTTGTGACTTTTCTTCCAGATAACAAGAAAATTCTTTCAAATGTTTGTCCAACTGGAATTCTGTTGTCCTTTATTTGATATGTGTTAGATAATCTTTATTTCTGATATATTTAATGACTGATTTAACACTCGAGGAGCCTTTCCTGCCTCTTTCTCAGGTTTATGTTCATATTTATGACAGACTCTCTCCTGGTTAAAACTATCATCCATACTCTGAACTGTTTAATGCAAACTTTATTTTATTTATTAGGACGTCCACAAACTGAAAAGAGGGAAGGATGGGACTTTAAAGATGTCATTGACACCACCTCTTTTGATTTCTGAGGATTTTCTGTGTGGACAAAGTGGCTAAAATGTTTTCACAAACATTAGATTCTGTTCTTCTTCGTTCATGCTGCAAACTGTAGATTAATGGATCTGTGAGACTGTGACGTTTCCACTCGCTTAGAGTTCACAGTCAGCATCTGTTCATTTAAGTTTAAGCTGCAGTTTTAATCACTTCTGTCTGATTTTTGACTTCTTCTTTATCATGTACTGCCTCTGCAGAGAGGGGAACAAAGTGGAAGGACCAGAAATTAATAAGCAGAAAGACTCATGATATCGATTCTTTAGGGAGTTGTTGTTTCTTCACTAAAATTGTTTTTTTGTTTCCTGTGATTATTGAGCGAGAGGTGAAAAAGTCTAAAGCCTCCTCTGGTCTCTGCTGTCCAGACTTTTTACACTCAGCCCCATGCTGCTCCTCACTTTAGTGTATTCCAGTTCAAGTTTTAGGGCTGTCACTGGATTCACACATTGGGCCTGATCTACTAAGATCCATAATAACGGTGATAAATTGCTTGTGCAAAGTAAAAAATTGCACGTGTCATAAGTGGGTGTGTTGCGGGTGATCTACTATCACTACATGTGCAATTGATTACAGGAGCAAAAGTGGTGTGGACGCCCTCTTTAAAAAGGATTTTGCAGCTTTACCACGGAGAGTTTGGAGAGGAGAGAGGTCGTAAAGGAAAAATAAAGTTTAAAGCCGTGGAGTTTGAGGCGAACACACTTGTGATCATTTTTTTCGTCGTCATTTTGACGGACAAGGTGGTCACTTTCCCCTCATGCCATATTTCTATCTGTCATTTTTTAATTTCCTCTTCTGATTGCTATGAAACATAATCTAATGGCAGCATTAATATAGCTGCACAGCTTTATCATCCTTAACCTCTAATGTGAAGAGCAGTCACACAGTAACACACACAGACAGGTAGCCAGTGCCGTTTGTAGTCACCTTGAGGGTCCTCGGCAACAGTGACCACGGGGGCCCTCCCGCCCGGCCCAAAAACACCAAGAACATCGTTCAATAAAGAAATCTTTTATTTTGAATAACAGAAGTTTGCAGTTATCAAGAAAACTTTAAATACAATATAACTTAACAAACACAAATGAAAGAATGACAAAAACACAATCAAGCAAAAAAAAGTACATACATAAGGGCATACTGTATTTTGTTTACAATTAATTGTGTTATTGCACTAAATCATATCATATCATGACAGATTTAAAAGGAGAGAAAATCCCTGTAAACTTTATTTGTTTAAACAAAAAAAACAGTTCCTACCTTCAGTTGTAGAGGTAAGTTGTTGTTGTTGTTGTCTGTTGTTGTTTTTGCTGTTGCTGCTGCTGTGGTCCTAAAAATTTCAGGAATAAACCTCCAAGGTGGAAAAAAATATGCACAACGTTAGTCAGCTGGCTTTATGTTCATGCTGCAAGAATTGTGTCTGCTCCACACTCAACATTAAGATCTGTTTGGAACAGCCAGCTTCACTGGTTAGGCTAAGGTGCAGTTACCATGTCATGTGCAGACAGTTGTGCTTCATGAGACTACAGACTGGGACAAAGTGCATCATAACTTTTTCTAAATAATGTCAGATGATACATGTTTGAACTTACCACTTTCCCATTTTCTTCATCCTCTTTTTTTTTTTTTTCTTTTTGCGTGTCCAGATGGGTACGCTCGCTTCATTTTGAAGGAAAGAGCTGGCATGGGCAGTCGGGGCCCCATGAGGGGGGTTCCAAACGTGCCACGGCAGTGTGTTTGGAGGTTTCAGATTGTGTCATTAATGTGGAGGATCAATATTGGCCATGTCTCGTGGGGGTCCCTTAACACACTTGGCAGTGACAGCTAGTGGGGGCCCCAGGGGTGTTTCCCAATGCATCGACGTTGCAGTGTCTAAAGCAGTTCAGTCATTTTGTCATTGACAGAAGGACCAATGTCAGCTCTGTCCTGGGGCCCCTTCCAGCTTGGGGCTGGAAGGGGCCCCATTGCAGCGGCTCTGCAGGTAGCCGTTGCCTTTTACACACTGACTGCATCACACTCTCCACACACTGACAGCCTCTAAACTCTGTCAGTGTGTGGAGAGTGTGATGCAGTCAGCTCAGAGTGACAAACTGAGTGATTATGGCAATGATTTTTTTGTTTGTTTTTACATAAATTAAATGACCTCCTCCACGATGTAGAGCACAAAGCAGAGAGGGTTTACACGTGCATCTTCATGGCACACTGAAATGTTCCTCTTTGTCCAGTCCTTCATAATGACCAACAGCTTCCAAGTCTTTCTGTTTTGCATCAAAAAATTCAGTCAGTGATGGAAAATATTCGGTCAATCTGACCCCTGTTTGCCACCATGATCACAGCCTCCTGTTCACGACACTGCGCCTTTTTTGCACCTGCTTTTCAAATGTAATCTCGTGCAGGTTTGATAAATCACATTGTGGGTGCTAAATGATCACATTTGCATCTCCTCCTCCTTGACACATTCTATTCTGCTCATTTCCTGCAACTCTTTCAGGGACCATTTCAAAATGGGCAGCAGGCCACATGTGGTACCCGGGGCCTAGTTTGGACACCCCTGCAGTAGATGGAGAAGAGAGCAGGAAACAGCCCAAGTCATGTGACATGTCCGAGTTCAATGACCTCACAGCCCGGGTCACAGATCAACACCTGCTCAATTTTAGAAGACTTCAAATCTCCTCGGCTCAACAGCAAGTCTGGATGTGAGGTAGAAGTTTAGAGCAAAAGTTTTGAAGACTTTCAGAGAATACTCGCCCTTGACTGAAGGAGCTTTGTATGGAAGACACCTAACAGCTCCTGAGAGTCCTGCAGACACCTGAAGACTCGTGCAGACACCTGCTGACACCTTCAGACTCCTTCAGACACTTTAAGACTCCTGCATGTACCTTCAGACATCTGCAGACACCTTCAGACACCTTACGACTCCTGAAGGTACCTTCTGACACCTTAAGACACCTTCAGACACCTGTAGGTACCTTCAGACACCTTGAGACTCCTGCAGGCACCTTCAGACACCCTCAGACACCTTGAGACACCTTGAGACTCCTGCAGGTACCTTCAGACACCTTCAGACACCTAAAGGCACCTTGAGACCCCTGCAGACTCCTTCAGACACCTTAAGACTCCTGCAGGCACCTTCTGACACCTTAAGACACCTTGAGACTCCTGCAGGTACCTTCAGACACCTTCAGACTCCTGCAGGCACCTTCAGACACCTTAAGACACCTTAAGATTCCTGCAGGTACCTTCAGACATCCTCAGACACCTTCAGACACCTTCAGACACCTAAAGGCACCTTGAGACTCCTGCAGACTCCTTCAGACACCTTAAGACTCCTGCAGGCACCTTCAGACACCTTAAGACTCCTGCAGACACTTTCAGACACCTTCAGACTCCTGCAGACACCTGCAGACACCTTAAGACACTTTAAGACTCCTGCAGACAACTTGACACTCCTGCAAACACCTTCAGACACCTTCAGACACCTTAAGACTCCTGCGGGCTCATTCAGTCACCTTGAGACTCCTGCATGCACCTTCAGACATCTGCAGACACCTTGAGACTCCTGCAGGCACCTTCAGACACCTTCAGACACCTAAAGACACCTTCAGACACCTAAAGACACCTTGAGACTCCTGCAGGCACCTTCAGACACCTTAAGACACCTGCAGGCACCTTCACACATCGTAAGACTCCTGCAGGAACCTTCAGACACCTTCAGACTCCTGAAGGCACCTTCAGACACCTTAAGACTCCTGCGGGCACCTTCAGACACCTTAAGACACCTGCAGGCACCTTCACACATCGTAAGACTCCTGCAGGAACCTTCAGACACCTTCAGACTCCTGAAGGCACCTTCAGACACCTTAAGACTCCTGCGGGCACCTTCAGACACCTTAGGACACCTGCAGGCACCTTCACACATCGTAAGACTCCTGCAGGAACCTTCAGACACCTTCAGACTCCTGAAGGCACCTTCAGACACCTTAAGACTCCTGCGGGCACCTTCAGACACCTTAAGACTCCTGCAGGCACCTTCAGACACCTCCAGATTCCTTGAGACCCCTGCAGGCACCTTCTGACACTTTAAGACTCCTGCAGGCACCTTCTGACACCTTCAGACACATGCAGACACCTTCAGACACCTTCAGACTCCTGCAGACTCCTGCAGACACCTTCAGACACCTGAAGACTCCTGAAGACACCTGAAGACACCTGCAGGGACCTTCAGACTCCTTCAGACACCTTAAAGCACCTGAAGACACCTGTCCCAGTTGGTCTCTGTCTTCAGACGAACTGTATTGAAGATGGAGCTCCTTCCAGGAAATGCTTCTCAGCACCAACACTTCCTCCTCAGCAGCTTCGAGGAGCTTGGCCCGCTGAGGCCCGTCCTCTTTCTCCCATTCTTTGTCATGTTTCTCGTCTCGCTGTTGGCGAATGTCCTGCTGCTGTACGTCATCATCTCCAACAGGAGTCTCCACTCGCCCATGTACGTCCTCATCGCCGCTTTGGCCGTCGTGGACCTGAGCCTCCCCCTCTTCTTCGCTCCCAGCATGCTGCTGAACTTCCTGTTTGGCTGGAGGGAGATCTCCCTGATGGACTGCCTGGCTCAGATGTTCTTCCTCCACATGCTGGGAGCCTTTCAGTCCACCATCTTGGTGTGGATGTCCCTGGACCGATACTTTGCCATCTGCAGTCCTCTTCACTACCATAAGCTCATGGCCGTGCCAAGGTTCTTGAAGCTGGTGGTCCCGTTCTTCATCAGAAACGTGGTCGTGGTCTCTGTGGTTGTGGCGCTGGCAGGTGCACTGCCGTTCTGCCGCAGTGATGTCATCGAGCACTGTTTCTGTGAGCACATGGCGCTGGTGGAGCTGGCCTGTGGCAGCACTGCGGTCAACAGTCTGGTGGGGTTGATTTCGGTGTTCCTCGTCACTGTAACAGATGTCATCACCATCTTAGTCTTCTATGTGGTCATCTTCAGCTCCGTGCTCAGGTCTGGGAGGTCAGGGGTCAAAGCTCTCCACACCTGTGTCACCCACATCGTGGTCATCACGGTGAGCCTGACCATCGTGCTCATCGCCTTCCTGTCCTACCGGATCAGGAACCACCTCCCTGCAGCCGTCAGAGTCTTCTTCAGCATCATGTACCTGTTCTTCCCGAGCTGCTTCAACCCGATCATCTATGGTGTGCGGACCACGGAGATCTGGCAGCACGTGCTGAAGATCCTGAGGGGGTCCAGCTCGGTGCAACCGGATCTTCAGCTCTTCATGAAGCATTAGACAGTCGGACACGAGTCTGTCGCTGTACGATGGAAATAACTGGAGATGAAACAGAAATGTCCCTCTGCAGGGAAAAAACAGAGAACAAAGTAAAGTCTGTGACATGAACTTTATCAAACCAGAACAGCCTGGTTGAGATTAAGAATTGATTTGCAAGAGTGTCCTGGTCAAGACAGGCAGCAGCACATTAAACGAAGATACAGACCAAAAAACAAAACAAGTAAATACAAACATATGAACCAATCAAGTCAAGTTTAACAGTCAAACAGTAAATCCAGTCCTGGTTTTACCACTGACCCACTCTCTTCACAAAACAAGGAAAATAACACATCAGCGTCTTTTCGCGTTCAACATCAGACATTCATGCATAAGCACAAACTCAAAAAGCACTGATGGAAGCGTAGTCTGTAGGGTATGGTACATGTATCCAAGGACGTTCGGTTCGGCACGGTGCTGTATTTGAACGGTAAGTACGGTAAGTTTACGTTAGCCACTGCACATGGCTCTTTAACCCTGTAAAGCCCAAATATAGAAAAAAAGTGCAAAATTTTTTTCACCTCTCAGATGTTGTGAGAGGGGGCTTCTGAAGCAGAAATTAATGTGTCTGAGAATTTTTCATGTTTTTGTAAGGTTTTATGAACATGTTGTAATATTATAATGTTGGGCCTTACTGGTAACAGGATTTCAGTGTAAATGCTCCCAATATACAAAACAAATAACGGGTCATTAGCAGGGTTGAGCTCTTATGTTGCCCAATAACAGTCCATATCATGAATAATAATCACACAACCTTCATTTTTTTCATTTTTATTTTTTTTCTGTCATTTTTTACGAATAAATAAGATTAACTGTATTTACAAAAGTCAGAATTTAAAGTCCCCCTAAGCATTCAGTCAAAGTGTCCAGTGTTCAGCCATGTTCATTTTCAATGATAGTCCCAGAAACAGTTGTTTTCCTCTGAAAATAAGGTTACACGCGCTGCATAGGGTGTCGTCCACATAGTAATGAACTGCACAGTCAGTGGTCAGTAGATTTCCTTTTTGAGCTAATCATGCTGCCACTTCAGGGTTTGATATTTCCTGCAGACAGACAGGGTGTTGACAGAAATAAAACACTTCAGAACTTTGAAATAAACTTTTTAACTTGTTAATGTTACTCCCTGTGTGACTGGACAGCCAATGACGACGCAGATAGAAGCTGATAAAATTAGAGTCTGCGATCAGCTGGGTCAGGTGAGGGGAGGAGGGTCGGTTTGTTAAACCGTCTTTTACTTTCTCACAGCAGCTGCTCAGGCTGAACTGAAGCTCTGATTATCACAGTGGACGTTTAGCTCTGTGAGTCTTCAGCTCGTCTCTGCAGGCAGCTTCATGTCTTATCGTTTCTGTCTCCATCATGTTTATTATTTAACTTTATAAGGCTTTAATGCAGAAAAAAGATCATTTTTACTGTGAGGAGCTCAGGTTTATCTCTGCATGGACAGAGATGTAAAAGTGGCCTAATGAGGTTAAACTGGACAGAAGCTGCTCAGGTCTTGATTTGGAGTCATTTGCAATCATATTCAACATTCTCAGATAATGTTTTGGTGTTTTTATGATTTTACTTCTCTCTCTGTAGCAGTAATAACTTCATGCTTCATCCCAGGTCTGTAAGAGGCTGGTCTAGTTTTGGCAAAGTGAAACAAAATGATTTGGTCCAATGTTTGAATGTTTTCTGTCTGAAGAACAGAGAACACAGGTTGAATAAACCAGCTGTAATGCTCAGACTGATGCAGCTGTGGACTCTACAGACAGTCTGATCTCATGATCTGACATCTTCATGACTGTAGATGTTAAAGTGTTGGGTGTTGTTCAGATGCTAAACTCACTTCAGACTGATTTACATCAACATCAGGGTGTGGTTGAGCAGCTGTATTTGATGTGTTATTGAGATATTTGATTTATGTGTGGAACAATCCTTACTTTAGTTATCTGGCACATTGTTAACCTCTCCTGTTTCAGAAACAACTCCCTTCACCTTAACAGCACAATGAAGCAAACAGACACGGGAGCCCAGCCAGAGTTTTAGGAGTATTATCATGTATGTATAATGCACTGTGCTCTTGCAGCTCCCATTTTGTTTTGTTATTGAGAGGGCTGCTTTGTGAAAATCTGTCAGGCATTGTGGACTTCAGGTATTTGCTTGTTTCAATGTTTGTTTTGATCCTAACTCTCCAAAACCAGAACTTCTTTCTAAGATAAATCAGGGTTGATAAAACTCACCGTCTGCACAGAGGGGATTAAAAACAAAGAGCACGACAAATGTTAAACTCAGATGTGTTTCAGTGTGTGGATTGGAGAGAAAGAGAAATGAAGAATGTCAAACACGTGGTAGGTTCGAAAAGTTGCTTAAACAAAAAATGATTGTAAAGTACAGAACTGTGGTGTGAGCACAGAAGTGTTCAGATTCTGGATACATGTGAGTTTATTATTGTTTCATATCAACCAAAAGGAAGCCAAGTAAGCAAAGGCTTCAGCCTACACCTTTTCCAGTCTTGTTTTGTTAGTTTGTTTTTGTTTTGTTGAGTGTTAGGGGTTAATGCAGCACTAACGTAACACTTGTTTGCTTTGCAATTTCTCCCTTTAATGTTTGTAAGTGAGGTTTCATCTTTAAAGTGTAATAAACTAAACTAAACTAGAAAAAAAAAATACATGAATTGATCAGGCTGAAGCACTGGCTGCCTGTTTATTAATACTTTCCCTTTTACACAATCATGTTGTGGCTGCAGGCGGCCTCTAGAGGGCGCTCAGAGAGCTGCAGTATTCATCCATGTTGGCCTCACATTTCATCTTTAGGAAATGATCCAGATCCTCAGAGTCTGATTTAAACTAAAGGTTTTCTGTATTTTAAAGAAAATAAGCTCCTCTCTCTGAGCACAGAAAAGCTGTTTTTTATTTCAGGGTTAAATCTTGTGTTTATTTGAGTCCATAATTTTGTTGCTTAAACCTAAACACTGACGTCTTCGTATGCACGAGGTGATTTCAGATCTGCACCGATCACACCTTCTGACTCAGGATCTCCTGATCTTCATCACCAGGATCTCCTCTTATTGTCTGCTCCTTAAATCAGAGCCGAACAGGTAAAGACGAGTTTGAACCTGCAGCCACCTTCATGATCTTTGGACACTTTAACTCTGCCCAGGAGTCGTTTCTATCCGTCTGCAGTCACCATATTAAATAATAATAACTGTTAACAAAACTGGCATCTTTTTAAAGTTAATAGCTGCACTATCGACCGCACAGCTGCACTTTCCTCCCTTCAATTTGTAAATATCCCAGTATGCTTGTAAATATTCCTGATGCACACTTTGTCCCAGCCTCTTTTTTCACACTTACATTTATTTTATTTTATTGTGTCTACCTCCTTATACTAGAGAAAACAACTGCCAGAGTCAAAGTCCTTGTGTGTGTTGCATACTTGGCAATAAAACCCAATTCTGATTCGGATTAAACTCCCAGCTTAACAGTCTGGCAAAGCTAAATACATTTCAGAATATTTAGTGTGTTCAAAAACATGTCATTGTTTCTGTCAGTGTTTTAGGATATAGAATAAACTACAAACCAAATTAACTGAAATGTATTATTTAGATTTACAGGTTTTAAAATTTAAAACTTTTATGATTATTATCAACATTATTATTTTAAATACTTACTGATATGATTTCTATACATAAAAAAATCTGTCAATATCAAAAATATTTTTTGTTTTCCAAACTCAGTCCCATCTATTTTAAGTTATATTTGATTGTTGTTTTTATTTACAAACATTTCTGCCTTTTCTAACTGATTTTGCCGCACATATTTCTGCATCTTTACGTCATCACATCATTAACTTTTCAAACTTTTAAGTCCCACACTGAGAAAATATCTGGTTATTGGTTTGTAGTTTGGTAGATTTGTTTATTTTTAAAGAAGAAAACGGGACAGTGCATGTTAATGAGCATATAAATGTAAACATGTGAGATTATAGCTGTGTGGCTAATTTCCATCTCTAGTCCCATTGGCAGGTTGGTGTTGTACAAAACATTTATACACAATAAAAACGAAACAAGACAAAACAAAACAAACAATACAAAACAAAGCAAACACAGTCAATCATCAAAAACATTTAGGCCAAGGGGCTGGTTAAAGTGCAGAGTGCTTAAGTGTAAAGTGCATTATTGTTTTGCAAATTGCACCAAAAAAAAAAAAAGAAAGAAATGTTAATGGAATCAAACAGTGATTTGATTTGTTCTGTTTTTTTTAAATATTGAATAATCATGTTTTTATTGCTGACCTCTGCCTAACAGTTGAGTAGTTAAAGGGTTAAGAAGACCTTAAATGACTGCAGGCAGAGGAATCAGGCTGCAGATGTTTGGACTGATGACTTTTTTAAACCGATTCCACTGCCGCTGATAATTCCTGTTATGTTTCTTATTTTTGTCTTTCGCTGCATTTTAGATGTTGTGCATTTTATTTTTAAGTTTCTTTAACTGATGTCTGCCTGTGACAGTGAGTCTGTTTCTCTGATTAGCAAAAGCTGAATTAAAGATGAATTTAACACCAACATGATCGTTTTTACCAGTGTCACAGGAGATCATTTAGGCAGCAGAAAGTCTGATTGGAGCATTTTAAATCTTTAACATATTCTTCCAGCAAAGCTTCACGTCTCTGCAGCAGAGCAGGACCATCTGAACTGTGACACACGTTGATTTACTGCCCTTATTGATTTTATTTCTACACAGTTCTGAACTTTGAAATGACCCAGAAACTCTGGTAGGTGTCTGTCTTGGATCGATCTGCTTGGTGCAGGTTGATGGAGGTTTAATGCAGAAAAAAGATCATTTTGTGGCCCAAATGAGGTTAAACTGGACAGAAAAAAGTGAGATGATCATCTTCACCTGCTCAGGTCTTGATTTGTAGTCGTCCAGAGACATATTCAACATTTCTCAGCTGAAGTTTTGGTGTTTTTATGATTTTACTGTGGTCTTCTTTCCCTGTAGCGGTAATAACTTAATGCTTCATCCCAGGTCTGTGAGAGGCTGGTCTAGTTTTGGAAAAGTTTTCTTCTTTGAAGTGAAAACAAAGTAAAAGTAAAATATTTGGTCCAATGTTTGAATGTTTTCTGACTGAATAGAAGAATGTTGGGTGTTGTTCAGATGCTAAACTCACTTCAGACTGATTTACATCAACATCGGGGTGTGGTCCAAACTGAGCAGCTATATTTGATGTGTTATGGAGATATTTGATCAGACATTTGGACGTTTCATGTGTGGAACAATCTTTAGTTTAGTTATTTGGCACATTGTTAACCTCTCCTGTTGCAGAAACATCTCCCTTCACCTAAACAGCACAATGAAGCAAACAGACACGGGAGCCCGGCCAGAGTTTTAGGAGTATTATCACGTATGTAAGGTGCACTGTGCTCTTGCAGCTCCCATTTTGTTTTTTTATTGAGAGAGCTACTTAGTTAAAATCTGTCCATTATGGTCTGAAACTAGAGCTGGATCACAGAGTGGGACATTTCCACAGGCATTGTGGACTTCAGTTATTTGCTTGTGTCCATGCTTGTTATGATCCTAACCGTCCAACCAGAACTTATTTTTAAGATAAATCGGGGTTGATACAGCTCACTGTCTGCACAGAGAGGGGATTAAAATACATCAATTCATCAGACTGAAGCACTCTTGAAGCTCTCCTGTTTAAACAACATCTCCCATCACCTTAACAGCACACTGAAGCAAACAGACGAGAGCCCGGCCAGAGTTTTAGGAGCTTTTATCACATATATATGTGTAGTATATATGTGATATGTAAGGTGCACTGTGCTCTCACACCTCCAATTTTGTTTGTCATTTTTCCGACCCAGAAGCTCTGATTGCTGTCTGTCTTGATGAAGATTGTTGGAGGGTTAAAGTGGCGAATTTAATTGCAGAGGGTTGAGGTGCTGTTTTTTTTTTTTTTTTTTTTTTTTTTTTTTTTTTTTTTTTTTTTTTTTTTTTTTTTTTTTTTTTTTTTTTTTTTTTTTTTTTTTTTTTTTTTTTTTTTTTTTTTTTTTTTTTTTTTTTTTTTTTTTTTTTTTTTTTTTTTTTTTTTTTTTTTTTTTTACTGCTACAGTCCGTCTGGTCTCAAACCTCAAATTCCGAGCCCTGACGGGATGGCGAACTTCTCCTCACACTCACACTTCCTCCTGGACGGTTTTAACGAGCTGGGCCCGCTGAGGCCCGTCCTCTTCCTCCCGTTCTTCGTCATGTTCCTCATTTCGCTGTCGGCCAACGTCCTGCTGCTGTACGTCATCGTCTCCCACAGGAGTCTCCACTCGCCCATGTGTGTCCTCATCGCCGCCATGGCCGGCGTGGACCTGAGCCTCCCCCTCTTCTTCGTGCCCAGCATGCTGCTGAACTTCCTGTTTGGCTGGAGAGGGATCTCCCTGATTGACTGCCTGGCTCAGATGTTCTTCATTCACTTTGTTGGCGCCTTTCAGTCCACCATCTTGGTGTGGATGTCCCTGGACCGATACTTCGCCATCTGCAGTCCTCTGAACTACCACGAGAGGATGGCGTTGCCGGGGTTCCTGAAGTTTGTGATCCCTCTGCTGGTGAGGAACTTCCTGTTGAACACGCTGATGGTCAGTCTGGCGGGAACTTTGACCTTCTGTGCTGGAGTGATGAACCACTGCTTCTGCGAGCACATGGCGCTGGTGGGGCTGGCCTGTGGCAGCACCAGCATCAACAACCTGGTGGGGCTGCTGACAGCGTCCCTCATCCCCGTGGCGGACTTCTTCTTCATCGCTGCCTCCTACGTGGTCATCTTCAGCTCCGTGCTCAGGTCTGGGAGGTCAGGGGTCAAAGCTCTGCACACCTGCGTCACCCACATCGTGGTCATCACGGTGAGCCTGACCATCGCCCTCGTCGCCTTCCTGTCGTATCGGATCAGGAACGATCTCCCTGCAGGCGTCAGAGTCTTCTTCAGCACCATGTACCTGCTGTTCCCGAGCTGCTTCAACCCGATTATCTACGGCGTGAGGACCACGGAGATCCGGCAGCAGGTCGTGAAAATTCTGAGCAGGAGTCGCTCTGCAGCCTGAGCTTTGGTTCATACTTACCGCAGTTGGTTCAAGTGGTTAAGAACCGTTTGCTTTTCTACAAACGGGTGCCGGCCAGAGGGCTACGTCACCACGTCAATGTATACGTCTGTGGACGTCACGCCAGTTTCCCATAACAACTAGTGCCAAATTCAATTGCCACAACAAAGATGGAGGACTACGTTGTGGTTCAAGTGTTGCTTCTCGAGCCTTCCTTGGAGAGCAAAAGTTGGCAATCCAGCAAGTTAATGCTGCTCGACGATTATGCGACGAACAGCGATCTTGCTTGAGAAGACGGGTAAGAGTGCTTCCGTATTTTTACTCTGTTTTGGTTGGTCAATAATCCCGCCCCCACCCCCTGATGTAAGCCTGTAGCCCCCGACATAACGTGGTTCTTTCTGCTGGCCCAGCAAAGAGTTGGTTTTTGCCAAGCACCGGTTTTGAGGGCCAGCAACCGGTGCTTAGTCTGTGGAAAACCAAAGAACTGGTGCTAAGTCTGGCTCTAGCTCTGAACCAGCCCTGGAACCAGCTTGGTGGAAAAGGGGTAACTCTGATCTAAAACAGGAAGGGTTTAACACAGGGGTGGGCAACTTTGACTATTAGAAAGGCTGCATCCATTTTTTTTTAAGGATATGAGGGCCGCAAAATATATTTATAAGCGAAAAACAACAAATACAAAGCTTCAAAAAAGAATTATACCAACATTAATATATTTTAAGCCAAACATAATTAAAAATTCACAATTTAGTGAGTCTGACAACTGAGTAAATCCAATGTAAGCTTCTTTTTAATGCAATAAAATTAGGAATGTTTATCAGATTTTAAAGCATAAATATATTACCTTTATCACTGTTTCCAAATATAGTTTTTACTAATGCTATATATTATATTTTAAGGCCTGGTAAAATATATTTAGAGCCAAATTATATCAAAATTATTTATTAACTTGTAAAATAAAAAAATGTACCAGCAATCTAAAGTTTGTAGAAATATTTTATCACCAGCATAATCTGTGCATGATGCAGTACTGCTTACTCATGATAAATCATATGCAGCAGGTGATGTTATGTTTTCTTCATAATTCCAATTTTTCTGTTTTTCTGCCCCTGGGGCACCAGTTGCCCACCCCTGGTTTAACAGAATGCCTCTTCAATGCTGGTGGGAAGATAAAAATAAATACTTTATTTTTGCTGTGTTGTTTTGATACTTTCTCAAATGTCTTGCATAGTTAAATTAAACAATAACTAATTAAAGAAACATAACACATCATTCTTTGTTTCTGTCAATGTTTTATGATACAGAAAAAACTGAAAACAAACAAACAAACAAACAAAAAGTTGTTTATGACCTGCTTTGCTATAATAGTGTCTCTAAATCGATTTTATGATACCTTTAAACATTATATCAAGTATCATTAAAAACTATATTTAAAAATGACAGCAGCAAAATATTTGAGCTTTAAAAATTTGAATAACACTCATCATTTTATTGATTTGAAAATAGCTTTATTTGCTTTAATTCTATGTCAATCTTATTGGATTATGCATAATAACTTGTATTTATGTTGTAATATATGAATATTGGTATTCTAATTTTATGACAAATGTATATTCTCATTTGGTATTTATCCAACATGCTTTTTCATCATCGAGAGTTTCTGTAAATTTGTAACAATGTGGCCCTCAGACTTGGAAAAGTGGTTTTATGTGGCCCTCATGGTGATTAAAGTTGCCCACCCCTGGCACAGTGTCTGTATGTTTATGTCACCATCAACCTGCAAGGGGGTCTGCAGATGGGAATGAACCAAAGGCTATATCTGGCATATTTACATTTGTAAAAATGTTTATTAATATGCACTGTTCCCTCTTTAAAATCAATCAATCAACAAATAAACAGATTAATTTAAGACTGCTGAAGATTGACATCACATTTTATTCTGCCTTTTTCTTCCTTTTTGTCTGTTAGAGCACTTTGTAAATAAAATTGTTTGAAAACCAGAATATAATGGAAGTCAATTTTTGCTGTGTAGCTCCTATGAAATCAAAAAGCAAGAGCATATATCAGAGTGGGAAAAAAATATTTCACATACTTCCAGATTCTCTAACAATAATAATTTAGTCGGGGTGCTGGTTTGGTGGAGTGGTTAGCAACCAGGCACCCCATGTACTTGCTTCTGCCGGTCCAGGTTCGAATCCCGTCTGTGACCAGTTTGCAGAGTGTCTTCCCCTACTCTCTCACCCCCTTTCACAAGCCTATCCACTGTCTCTCTCCTATCAAAAAAGGCACAAAATGCCCAAAAAATATATTAAAAAAAATAAAATAAAATAATAATAATAATAATAATTTAGTCATAGGTGATGCATTAGGCAAATATAAATGATTCGTCAGAAAACTGGGTCACCTGCTGTATATTCAGATGTTGCAGCAAAAAAATGTGTTTCAGGAATAAAAGAAACCCTTTCACATCCAGGATAACCCCTAACAGGCTGGTTGACCTGCATTCTGCTTCCTGATTGAGTAATCTGAAAACTAAAATCTGAAATGTTGCTAAGTGAAGAGGTAGGAACGTGATTTTACCGTCAAATAATTTGTTGCATCCTTAACCCCCAATTTCCACCGGACGCGAAAGCGCCGCGCCGCACCACGCCGCGCAGCGTCCTGCGGAGCACTTCGCTCCCATTGTAGTCTATCAGGCAATTTCCACTGCACGCGAAAGCGCCGCGCCGCGATCCTGAAGCGCCGGCGCGCGCCTAGGCGCGAGAGATACGCTTCAGGTCTATTTTCTGCGCGGCCGCTTCCAAACCTCGTAAATTCAGAGTCATTAAGAAAGCACCTGGCAGGAAGTCACCGTGTGGAGTAACCGGAAGTTTCAAAATAAAACACAATGCACGGACTTTTGCACGTAATTTTCCTCAATTAATTGTCATTACGTCGAAACCGGAAGCACGAGCTTCAGGTCAGCAGTCGGTCAGAGGGTCCCAGAGACAACACGACACCATGGACGAAGAAAAGTGAATCGTAGAGGTACAGAAATATATAACACTGCATGCATGACACCATAGTCTTTCTACACGGATATAGGCGGACAGAAGTTGGATAATTCACGAAGCTGTGTGGTTGGGACCAGCAGAGGGACCTTAGAGAAGTGAAGCAAGTTGTTGTTTATTTCTTTTCTCAGTCTATAACATGCTTTATGAGCGTGTGACATCGCTATTCTCATGAGAGCCGTGGCTCTCTGGGGATCAGCCCTCCCCCTCCGGATTGAGCTCCGCGGCGCACCACGGCGCACCGCGGAGCGCCGCTTCCAGTGGGTTTTGAGATTCGGAGCAAGATCGCGGGCGCCTCCGCCCAAGAAGAGGCCAAGGCGTGGAAATTGAGGGTAATGCTATTGCCTTTGCTTCTCCAACTGCCAGGCGACTTATTCTTATGAAATGGAAACAGGAGGCTTCTCCTACTTATGATTTGTGGGTTGCAGAACTTATGAGGTATATAATAATATCTATAAAATAAGGTGTACACTGGGTGGTTCTACAGGAAAATTTAACAAGACATGGCAGCTATTCTTAACATATATAAAAACTCTGAAGTTGTGTACTTTGTCATTGACTCATTTTGATGCCCCTTTTTATTTATTTATTTATTATCTATTATTATTATGTATTTTATTGTTTTATTTTTTTAAATGTATTTATTTCTTTCTTATTTTTTAACAAGACCATTACATTTGCATTTATTATTATCGTTATTGTATGTAGGTTTGTATGTGTAAATGTTTGTCTACATATGTGTATGTGATTTACCTGTAAATGGGAGGGGTTTTTGGAGGAGGGAGTTCACAGTTCTGTACTTATAATTCATTGAATGATCCCTGTACTGCTGATGGCAAAATAAATAAAAATGGGGAAAAAGAACAAAAAATAATTTGTTGCAAATGTATTTCTTTGTTTGGAAGTCAAAGGGTTGTTTTTGTCTTCGTATCACTGACTGGTCAATGGGAGAAAGCACGTCTCCCAGAAGAGGCCCATTGACCATCAGGTGATTCTTGACAAACACGACTGTGGAGAAGAAGAAGAGGTCAAAGGGTAAACGTCTGCCTCCATGGGCCTTTGCAGGTCTGACATGAGCCTGAAAACAAATGAATAAACACATCTTAAAAATTAAAAAGCTCATTTGCCTCCAGCTTTCAGTCGATGACATGAGGATGATCACATTTTCATCTCAGGTCTGAAACTGTACTCCTTGTTGCCATGACGACGAGGCGAGGCCATCTTTAATGGAGATTGGTGGAAAGGTTCTCCTGTGGTCCAGATCTGTCCTGGTGGAGTTTTATAAATGAGCTCAGACTGCAGATCATTATTCAAAGGCTTTATTGGATCAGGAGTAACTCATTAGACCTGAAGTCCCAGCAGATCAGACTTAACTGATCCCGTCGTCCTCCTCACAGGAAACTGAACCCAGTGTTTGGACCAAAGGGCCAATTAGCTTCAAGAAATGACAACAAGCCGGAGAGAGCGCCTCTCGGAGTTAGACGAGTGATGATCATGTTGTTATTGTTGCTGAGGGCTCGGCTCAATCTGCTTTTGTCACAGACACAACACGGCGGGCAGGCCAGGTAATCACCTACGGCCTGGTCCATATCAATGATAAAATAAATGAACTGTTCATACAATGTCCTACGTGCATCAGGAATCCCCCTCATAGGGCCCCTATAGCTGCTGCTCATACTGAGGGATGAGTAGGGATGTAACGGTATGAAAACTTCATATCACGGTTATTTTGACCAAATTATCAGTTATCATTATTATCATGGTATAATTGCAATGTGCTCAAAATTTTCAAAAAGTACATTAACTCTATAATGCCTATTGTGTCGTATTTTATACTTACTTTAATAAGACATCTATCTACTCAATATGATAAAAAAAATTAAAACAATCAGATAAATGATAAAAATGTCCTCAAATGGATTATCAGTTGCCAAAAACACCTAATGTATCAAATGAGAGACGAAAAATATTTAATTTTATGGACATTTTGATTTTTTTTAGGATTTTAGCAGAAAGTGAAACAAACATTTTAGCTCTAAAAAATTAGAATTTTATGGCTATAATCTCTGGTCATGGGCCTTGCAGGGTTAACAAAGAACTGAAATCATTTAACCACTTTAATGTTATAATTATAACAGGTGTTTTTCTCTTTTTTGTCAATTAATTTGTCTGGAAATGTATTTTGAGTAATTTTTATCCACCCTTTTTTCATGAGAAATAAAAGGAAGCACTTCTGGCAAGTATTTTTCATTATTATGTTATAAAAGCTTAAACAGATTTGAACTTTAAACAGGATTCCCTTCATAAACAATTGTACATGTTTAAATTTTGTGTTGCAGCACTTTGCACAGGTCAGTTGGTGTGGAATAATTTGGGCTGTTTGGGTCAGAGAGATCTCTGCTGAAGATAAGATGAAGATAACTGGAGCTTTAAAGGAGCAGCAGAGCTTTTAAAGTTCACACTTTAACCCTTTAACTCACAAATTGACAAGCACATTTGCATCAAATTATTTCTTTGTAAAACTGGGTTCCTACCTTTTCATTGAGTAACAAACTCAGCTGTCACTTTCAGATTACCAAGCAGATATGCAAATCAACCAGCTGGTTGACTTGTCCGTTAAGGTTAGTCCTGGTGTGAATGGATTTATCTTATTCTGCAACATTTTGTCCCTATGAAAACATCATGTATTACCTTTAAAGATGCTATGAGGAGTTTCTAAGTACAAAAAAGTCTCTCTTTTAGATATATGCCTGATCCAAATACACACTTTAAGATGAGTTTATAGCATCAAAATAGGTTAGCTATAAATGCTATTCCTTAGCTTCACGGTCGGGTCGGACAAGGCTGGACTGGCCTGGATACTCAACTTCAGGAACAAGACAATTAAAACTAGAGCAAATTTATATTATTCAGACACGTCTTAGAGCACCGGGCTGTAAGTAGACATATATAGCCGGCTACAAAACTACGATACTAAGTTTTCCAAAAATTGCTTGTTGTCACACATCAAAAACTACCACTACGTAACTAGAAAGAGATACATTACCTCGTGGCTTTGCATCCTGTAAGTTGTTGAAAAAAGAAGTTGTAAAGCAATGCAGAGTTCTGAGGAAGGTCTGAGCTGCATTCATTAGCATCACAACAAACACACACTTTGGCTTGGGTCACGTCTTTTGGTGCGTTCCAGTTGTAGTCAGAAGTTGGAATTTCCGAGTTCCGAGTAGAAAACTGCAACTGGAACGTCCCCCGAAGCCGGAATTTCCCTCTGGGAACTCTGTGAAACCTCGCAAACCCCCGAGTTGACAATGGAAGATGGATGCCCCCAGTGTGAACAGTTATTTAGCTTCTGTAATAATCCATTTATTGTCACTTCTGACTGGGGTGTGTGGCTCTAGATCAGCTGTATACATAGTATTGTTAGACTTATATTTACAAAAATGCTGCCATAGTGATAATCACATTCTTCATACAACAACACAGGGCGTGCTAACAACAGCTAACAATAGCCTGGTAGATCGGCAGGTTTTTTTCTGACTTCAAGTCGGAGATGATGTCACTCCCAGTTCAGAGGTTACTGGAACGCAGCATTACGACAGTCGCTGCACGTGCTCATGGGTAGCAGAGTCTTAATGTCGCGGGTAATAAATTCTTCTCCCAGCACCTTTAAGACTAATGTTTCACATTAAATTATTCCACAGATGTATCAGTTAACTCATATATGTGACATGAACCTCGTCAAAGGATTATCAGGATTATTTGGTGTCACCATGGTTTGTGGGATCAGTGAAACCAAACAGACAAAGAGAACTGGTTCTTCTTCTCTCCTTCTCTTCCCTCCTTCAGTGACGAACTGCAGACTTTACTCTCAATGGACTTTAATGTTATGGCGATTAATTAGACTTATGGCCCTTTTCCACTACCACCCCTTGGCCCAACTCTACTCGATTAGCAGCGTGTTTCCACTAGCCTGGTACCTCCTAAAACAAGCTAGTTTTAGTACCTACTCCACTCTGGTTCCAAGCGAGCTGAGTCCATACTAAAAGATGACGTCACCGACTGCCGACTACTGATTGGTCAGACAATGTCGTCATCGATGAGTCATGGGCACGACATCCTAGCATGCTAGTGGTAGCTACCATTAGCTTACCCTCATACGTCTTTTCTTTGCAGCTGGATTGCTCTCGTCCTCGGCTTCATTCTGTTGTATAGCTTCCAAAACTCTCCTGTGCTTCTCAAGGGGTATTTCTTCTTACCACCTGCAGCCTTCTTCTGCTTTCCTTTTTTACTCGGTTTGTGACAAAAAGCCACAGATTGTTGTGTCACGCTCAAAATGACGTCACCACAGTGCCGCTCATCCCGTTGGACAGGTGAATGAGGCTATAGGAAAAGCAGCACAAGGCGAGTAGAGTAGAGTAGGGCTGATGGAAAAGGGCCATAAATGACAAAATAAAATACAGAGTGTTTCAGAAGATTCCTCCTGTCTTTGTTTTTAACTCTTTAAAATGTAAAGTTTTTTTTCCATGCTTCAGATAGGTAGACACGTAATTATGTCTTCAAATAAGTTAAAATGGGTCTAAATTATATTTTACAGGAGGTAATTAATCTTTTCATTCATTACAGTAGACAGGTATTTTCAATACATTTTATACTCTTTTGGTTGTAGCACAATACACATCTACCAGGTGGGATGAATTCCCAAGCCCTTGTCTTACACTAAATGAAAATATTATCTCTCCATATTTTAACCACATTTAAGTAAAAATAAATCTGAAATAGCCAATGAAGGGTCCATTCGATATTATGCTTGTAACTTAAACAGCAATAAAACATATTGTTTAGATGTTACTTTTCCTTTAGTTATGCATCTGACTACAGTGGACAGATGCATAACTCTCTTAAAATCTAGTTTTGAAAAACATGAACGTGATTTTCATCTTGTTTGAAAGTAAAAAATAAACATTTTCTTTTTTAACATAATGTTTAATTTTTATTTTAATGTGCCACCACATAAAAAAAAGAAATAAAATTCATTTTTTGGTCAAACAGACCATTTAAATGCTTAAATATAAGTTCATGACAGGCAAAAATAGGAAAAAGGAAAACAAAATAATTAAGTAAATAAATACATAGATAATTAAATTACAACCAAAGTGGACAACGTCGTGGCAGTTCTGGTAGTCTCTTCTGCATGCAATCACATTCATACATTTTTTTCTGTATTTTTCTCTCCGTCTACTAGAGTAACAACAAAAAGAAAAAATGTACATTAACTAAAATATTGACATAAGTTAATTTAGCCTCTAAAGGTGAATAAATGAAACACTGCTAGCCCAGCATAAATGAGTATAAAAATGAGAGAGAAAACAGGGAAAGGGAGAAGACAACAGAAAACATTTTCAAAGTACTCCTTTGTGATTTAATATCTCCTGTATGAAAGGGTTTGTAACAACCAAAAACGTAATAACGGCCAATAATGTAATAACTACCAATAATGTAATAAAAGGGTAAGGGTAGTAACTAAGGTATGGTGTGGGTATGGTAGGGTTAGGGTTAGGGTTAGCTATGGTAAGGGTAATAACTTATTACATTATTGGCTTTATTACATTTAAAAATGGCCAAAATTATGACGTTATTGGTAGTTATTACATTATTGGCCGTTATTACGTTTTTGATTGCTACAGGGTTAATGAGCTTTTATTATCTCAAATGTGTACAGTGTGATGTATAATGAGAATCACATGCAGGTTTCTTTTATTTAAAATGTCATTAATTTACAGTTAAAACTCACTTTCAGGTAAATGGAGCTGTTCCACAAGAAAAAAATCACAGAAGAAAAACAGAACAAAGAGACAATAAAATATTCTGACCGTCGGAGGAAAATCAGTCTTTATATTTTTAAGCCAAGATTTATTCCTATGATCAGTCATGATGTTACCGTTTAGATCATTAATGTAGTTTTGTAACCTGGACCAGGGCTTGACGCTTAGCATTTTTCCAAGAAGCACAAGCGCGAGGGTGCTACCAAATACAAATCATAACTTGCACTGCAATATTTTCAGTAGCGAATGAGAGTACCTCCTCACACTGTGGAGCCCTGACCTGGACAGAGACTCACCTGTCGGCCTGAGAACATGTAAAAGTATGGATTTATGTTTAACCCTCTATTGCATGAATTATTACTTAAAAATGCTAAAAAAAATATATATATATATTTTGAATGTTTTTATTACTTAAAATGGCCTAAATAACAGATAAATGATTTTTTTTTTTTTTTTAAGTTTAAAGGGGGGTCGTTGATCAGTAGTTGCCATATGACAACAGTATGCAATCGTGGAAAGTACCATAAAACAACATTTTTGACCAAAAAGGCATTTTATTTAAATCAAGACTCAACATATCCATGTCATACTCATCCAAAATGAACAAATAAACATTTATACAGTGAAAACATTTTATAATTTCAACAGTTATCTAAAACGTCTGCTAATAGAAACCTGAAACCTTTAACCTGGCTCAGTAAAGTACGATCTATCATTCTTTATTTAAATTTCATTACGTTTTTTTTTCTGTTTCAGTTCATTTGATTTCAACTCATTTCAGTTGATTCTGATCTGATTCCTCCTCTAGTTTGACAGTTTATTTCTGTCCTGCTCTCTTTCCCTCCCCTGTAGAAGTAGCTGGGATGCATCTTTTATGGAGGAAATTGGATACTATGTTAAAGATAGCCAGCAACAAACCTTAAATTACAAAATATAAAAAATATATAATGTTATTACTTTTAAAACATCAGTAAAAGGTGTAAACAGTCTCAGGATAGTTTCATGCTATGTAAATGAATGGAGCTCCATTAGGTTGTATACACTAAGAATTTTCCATATTTGCATATTGTTGCCATATGATAACAAATCTGTTTTGGCATATTACAAAAATGTATAACAACAAAATTTAATTAAATGTAACAAAAAATAAAGTTTACTTACTCCAAATAGTGATTATAATTTTTATTTGGTGAAAATACTTCAAAAATTCTAAATAAAAGACAATCTTGGAGAGCCAGACTGTTATGTTTGGATGTCAAATGTCCATTAACAAAAAGGACTGTCAAACAAGATCTCCTGGTCATGCAGCCTCATAAATTCTATTTCCTTCAAACTAAAAGCCCCCTTTTCAAACCTAAATGTAAAAACATACATTTTATTTCACAGCTTTTTAGAAAAATGAAGATAAAGTAATTGTTGCCATATGGCAACACTATGCAATAGAGGGTTAATACCTGCTGACAGCAGGAGCTCCTGACAGCTCACATCTCATCCTGCAGGAGTTCCATCGAGCAGCTGACCTCACGAGGAACATCGTTAAATCTTCATTATTATTATGGAACCCACATCAGTTCTAGGTGAACCCCGCCCCCGCTGCTCCAAAAGGCCTGGTGATGCAGCCAAATCCCACCCACACTGTGAGTGACGCAGCCAAACCCCGCCCACGCTTTGAGTGATGCAGCCAAACCCCGCCCACGCTGTGAGTGATGCAGCCAAACCCCACCCACGCTGTGAGTGATGCAACCAAATCCCGCCCATGCTGTGAGTGACGCAGCCAAACCCCGCCCACGCTGTGAGTGATGCAGCCAAATCCTGCCCACGCTGTGAGTGATGCAGCCAAATCCTGCCCACGCTGTGAGTGATGCAGCCAAATCCCGCCCACGCTGTGAGTGATGCAGCCAAATCCCGTCCACGCTGTGAGTGATGCAGCCAAACCCCACCCAAGCTGTGAGTGATGCAGCCAAATCCCGCCCATGCTGTGAGTGACGCAGCCAAACCCCGCCCACGCTGTGAGTGATGCAGCCAAATCCTGCCCACGCTGTGAGTGATGCAGCCAAATCCCGCCCATGCTGTGAGTGATGCAGCCAAACCCCGCCCACGCTTTGACCGATGCAGCCAAACCCCACCCACGCTGTGAGTGATGCAGCCAAATCCTGCCCACGCCGTGAGTGACGCAGCCAAACCCCACCCACGCTTTGACCGATGCAGCCACACCCTGCCCACGCTGTGAGTGATGCAGCCAAACCCCGCCAACGCTTTGACCGATGCAGCCAAACCCCACCCACGCTGTGAGTGATGCAGCCAAACCCCGCCCATGCTGTGAATGATGCAGCCAAACCCCGCCCACGCTGTGAGTGATGCAGCCAAACCCCGCCCACGCTTTGATGATGCAGCCAAACCCCGCCAACGCTTTGACCGATGCAGCAAAACCCCGCCAACGCTTTGACAGATGCAGCCAAACCCCGCCCACGCTTTGACCGATGCAGCCAAACCCCGCCCACGCTGTGAGTGATGCAGCCAAACCCCACCCACGCTGTGAGTGATGCAGCCAAACCCCACCCATGTGTTTTGATAAGGCATCTGATCATCGCTCATAGAGACTTTAGCATCTGATACATTTGTTAGGATGTTCATCTTTTCATTGGAGGAAAAAAATCACAATTAGATTCTTTTTTTTAATTGTTCAGCCCTAGTTTGAATCAAATAAAAGTTAATCTGTGTGTGTGTGTGTGTGTGTGTGTGTGTGTGTGATTGAATGAATAGTTTTGTGTACAATGTTTTAGCTTTGCTAGTATGAGTAGCCTACCTTCAAAGCAGGGAAGTGGGATATATATTTATGCAAGCATCCTGACAGGATTTGTTCCCACCATATCTGAGAATGAAAGCAGTGTTGCCAGATCTCGTGAGACAAATAAGCAACCATGCATTTAAAAACAAGCCCAAAACAAGCGACCTTTTCTATTGAGCCCTCTTTTTAGGTTCTGGGGAGAGAAAAACTGTGAGATAGATTGCCAATGTACATTCAAATGGACAGATTGGTGAACTGTGCACAGTTTTGGAAAATTGTACCGTGTATGTGACTATGTAGGTGGCTTCAGGTCCATGTGGTGTGCATGTATTTCTCAATTACATACTCTGCACAGGGCTTTGGAGTCGTCTCCCACCACAGGTTGAATCCAGTCTTGTAACCCGCTCTTTTTGTCCCAGTCTTTGCTGTATTTCTTCCCGTATTTCGCCCACTTTGTCCCAGGGCCTGGCATTTTACTTAAAAAAAAAAAAAAAAAAAAAAACTTGCACAAAGTCCATGGTCCGCAGTCGCGCTTTTTCGTTTAAACCTTCCAACGTCTGTTTACCATAACAAGAAATAAGACTGCCTTGCTGCTCATTCTGATGCCTGCTCTGATTGGCGAGTAGTAATTGCCATCAGGATCAGAGCCCATTAGAAGCAGGATGTGGGTGGGAACCGACGCTTCTGTCTCCTCTGTGTGTGTCTGACAGTGTGGCGGCACTGGCGGGGTTGGGGGCAGAGGGAACAGGCAACGTAACAGGCAGGACAAACTACCCTATATTTAAATAACATATTGAAATTATCTGCTTGACAACTTATTATGGGGCTAGGAAAAAGCCCAAATAAGCAACTACACTTTAGAAACAAGCCCAAGAAAACCGCAACCCGCCACTACAAATATTAATAAGCGACTTCACAGAAAAGTAAGCCCAAAGTCGCTTATAATAAGCGGGCTTGGCAACACTGAATGAAAGGCATTTTTTAATTTTCATACATAAATGTACATTATTCCACTCCATTATTGCAAGGCCAAGACAATATGAGTGAGCGGGAATCCACATTATTGAGTGGGAATCAACACTATTGCATATGCAAGTAAATTCAGACGAACAGGCAATTTTAACACAAGTATCAAGTTAATTTTGACTAACATCAGCTCATTTATTTAACCACTTGAACCCTAGATGGTTGAGCAGAGTCCCTCGGGGCTCTATGCTAGTGAATTCTCCGTCTCATATGATAGTGGGGAAAGCTTTTTGCTGAAAATAACCGCTTGACAAGCTTACAGCGAGTCGCAGTTGAGCTTGTCGAGCAGCTTTCCCACAAAATCAATGCTGGGGTACGAGCGGTGATCAGATGCCTTATCAAAACACATGGGTGGGCTTTGGCTGCATCACTCACAGCGTGGGCGGGGTTTGGCTGCATCACTCACAGCGTGGGCGGGGTTTGGCTGCATCATTCACAGCGTGGGCGGGGTTTGGCTGCATCATTCACAGCGTGGGCGGGGTTTGGCTGCATCATTCACAGCATGGGCGGGGTTTGGCTGCATCGGTCAAAGCATGGGCGGGGTTTGGCTGCGTCATTCACAGCGTGGGCGGGGTTTGGCTGCATCATTCACAGCGTGGGCGGGGTTTGGCTGCATCATTCACAGCATGGGCGGGGTTTGGCTGCGTCATTCACAGCGTGGGCGGGGTTTGGCTGCATCACTCACAGCATGGGCGGGGTTTGGCTGCATCACTCACAGCATGGGCGGGGTTTGGCTGCATCACTCACAGCATGGGCGGGGTTTGGCTGCATCACTCACAGCATGGGCGGGGTTTGGCTGCATCATTCACAGCGTGGGCGGGGTTTGGCTGCATCATTCACAGCATGGGCGGGGTTTGGCTGCATCATTCACAGCGTGGGCGGGGTTTGGCTGCATCATTCACAGCGTGGGCGGGGTTTGGCTGCGTCATTCACAGCGTAGGCGGGGTTTGGCTGCATCACTCACAGCATGGGCGGGGTTTGGCTGCGTCATTCACAGCGTAGGCGGGGTTTGGCTGCGTCACCAGGCCTTTCAGAGCAGCGGGGGCAGGTTTTACCTAGAACTGATGTGGGTTCCATAATAACGCTTCACTTCCTGTCCAGACATCTTCCCTTCCTGTCCAGACATCCTCACTTCCTGTCCAAACATTTACTTCCTGTTGGTCAATACTGGTCGTCAGTACTGTCGTGTTAGGTACGTCCCTATTAGAGCATCGAGGCGGGACGACGTCAGAAGATAAAAGCCTTCACGTCTTAACAGCAGGGGCGACCTTCACCACCATCGTTTTATTCGCTCTTGCCTTGAAGATCCAGAAGAACCCGTTGCGTATATCCTTGGTGCGGATGCCGTAGATGACGGGGTTGATGGCGGCGGGGAACACGATGTACATGAGACCCAGAAAGGTGTTGGCGTCCGTCGGGATGGGGATGTTCAGGTTGCGGGACAGGAAGGTGACGCTGCCCACCAGGTAGAAGCACATCATGACAATCAGGTGAGTGCCGCAGGTGTGAAACGCCTTCCAGCGGTCCTCCCCCGCCGCCGCCCTCAGGACCACGCCCAGGATCTTCATGTAGGAGAAGATAATGAGCGAGATGTCAATGCCCACGAAGCAGATGATCACGAAAAGGCCTGCTATGCTGTTCTTCTTTGTGCTGTCACACGCCAGACTGACCAGTGCCATGTGGGCACAGTAGCCGTGCTGGATCACGTTGGAACCGCAGAACCTCAGGGAACCTGCCAGGCCGACCAGCGTGCCCATGATGGAGCCGCTGCGGACCAGCGCGAACAGCAGCAGCTTCACGAACATGGACCAGTCGATGATTTCGGCGTAGCGCAGCGGCAGACAGATGGCCACGTAACGATCCAATGCCATGACCAAGAGCAGCGTGGACTCGAGCGAGGACAGGAAGTGAGTGAAGAACATCTGAGTCAGGCATCCAGCAAGGGAGATGTGGTCCCAGTCCAGCAGCAGGCTGAGCAGCATGTTGGGCAGGATGGTGGTGGCCACGAGGATGTCCACGACGCACAGCGAGCAGATCAGCAGGTACATGGGGCTGTGCAGGCGCTCCACGCTGTGGATCACGTACACCAGCAGCGAGTTTCCCAGCAACACCAGCAGGTAGGCGGCGCCGAACGGCAGCGCTAGCAGCCGCCGCTGACTGTGCAGATGAGGGAAGCCCCGGAACACGAAGGTGGTGTGGGAGGAGTTTCTCCCCGGGGACCCCGCCCACATGGTGCCAGAGTCACCTGAGCAGAGTCAGACAGAAGCAGCCAATCAAAGAGCAGAGTCAGACAGAAGCAGCCAATCAAAGAGCAGAGTCAGACAGAAGCAGTCAATCAAAGAGCAGAGTCAGACAGAAGCAGCCAATCAGAAAATGATGGCAGAACAACAGCTGACCACATAAGAGTTGATAAAGATCTCACCTGTCTCAAAATTTTGTGCAAAATAAAGATTTTTGTCATGGCCAGTTCCATTAATTTGTTTTTTAAATGATTTTGTTGAATCACAACTCAAAAGCAATGTCTGATTTTCAGTAGCTAATTTTCAGAAACAGCAAAAATCTTAGCACACCTCTAAGCAGGTGCATGAGACAAAGACAATAAAGTCCAAAACTGAAGAAAAAATCACGCACACTGACCAACTTCCAGAGAAGAAAATTTATTGCAGTGTTTCAGTCAAATACCTTCGAGGTCTTTGACTGAAACACTGCAATAACTTTTCTTCTCTGGAAGTTGGCCAGTGTGCGGGATTTTTTCTTCAGAATAGTTCATTCTCAGTAAGTTTTTATTTATTTTTATTTTCATCAGCTTCAAGTTATTTCAGTGACATGTGGGTTCTTTAATAAATTTAAAGGGACTATGAGGAGAATCTATTACCGTCGACATAACTCAACTCAACTCATCTTCATTTATAAAGCACTTTAAAAACAACCACAGCTGAAACAAAGTGCTGTACACAAATAGACAAAACAAAACAGACAAAAATTAATGAAACAATGGATAAAATAAAGCTGATATAAATACTAAAACAATTGTTTCAGTGTTTTTAAAAACTAATTTAAAAACAGTAGAAACAATAAATAAAAGCAAACCATAAAATACTAAAACACCAAAACAGGAGCTGAGTCTCAAGCAGGGTCAAAAGCCAAGGAATAAAAATGAGTTTTAAGACGAGTTTTAAAAATGGACAGAGAAGAGCTTTATCTGATGTGGACGGGAAGCTCGTTCCATAATTTGGGGGCCGCCACAGAAAAAGTTCTATCCCCCTGAGCTTCCGTTTGGACCTCAATACCTCCAGGAGCAGCTGATCAACTGACCTGAGGCACTGAGCAGGAGTGTAGGGGTGAAGAAGCTCAGAGAGGTAAGATGGGGCCAGACCATTTAAAGATTTAAAAACAAATAAAAGAATCTTAAAATAAACTCTAAAATGCACGGGCAGCCAGTGCAGGGAGGCCAGGATGGGAGTAATGTGCTCCCTCTTACGTGCTCTGGTTAAGAGGCGAGCAGCAGCATTTTGCACCAACTGGAGACGTAAGAGGGAGGACGTAAGACATAAAGACTCTGCTACCCATGAGCACGCGCAGGGACTGTCGTAAGGCTGCGTTCCAGTAACCTCGGAACTGGGAGTGACATCATCTCCGACTTATCGGCGTTCCAGTTGAAGTCTGACAAAAACATGCCGATCTACCAGGCTATTGTTAGCTGTTGTTAGCACGCCCTGCGTTGTTGTTCACAAATATCACATGAAGAATGTGATTATCACTATGGCAGCATTTTTGTAAATATAAGTCTAACAATACTATGTATACAGCTGATCTAGAGCCACACACCCCAGTCAGAAGTGACAATAAATGGATTATTACAGGAGCTAAATAACTGTTCACACTGGGGGCATCCATCTTCCATTGTCAACTCGGGGGTGGTGAGGTTTCACCGAGTTCCCAGAGGGAAATTCCAGCTTCAGGGGACGTTCCAGTTGCAGTTTCCTACTTAGAACTCGAAAATTCCAACTTCTGACTACAACTGGAACGCACCAAAAGACGTGACCCAAGCCAAAGCGTGTGTTTGTTGTGATGCTAATGAATGCAGCTCGGACCTTCATCAGAACTCTGCATTGCTTTATAGCTTCTTTTTTCAACAACTTACAGGATGCAAAGCCACGAGGTAATGTATCTCTTTCTAGTTATGTAGCGGTAGTTTTTGATGTGTGACAACAAGCAGTTTTTGAAAAACTTAGTATTGTAGTTTTGTAGCCGGCTATATATGTCTACTTACAGCCCGGTGCTCTAAGACGTGTCTGAATAATATAAATTTGCTCTAGTTTTAATTGTCTTGTTCCTGAAGTTGAGTATCCAGGCCAGTCCAGCCCTGTCCGACCCGACCGTGAAGCTAAGGAATAGCATTTATAGATAACCTATTTAGATGCTATAAAACTCATCTTAAAGTGTGTATTTCCATCAGGCATATATCTAAAAGTCAGACTTTTTTGTTATTACTTAGAAACTCCTCATAGCATCTTTAAGCAGTTTCTTTTTTTCTTTCAACAGTTTTGTCCACGTGTGTACTTCCTTGATTTGATGTTCTTGAGTAACAAAAATGTTGGTTTATTACAAAATATTAAGTAAATATGCATTTGATAGGCTATGCATGATGCAGTATGTCCACATTTTTACTTATTCATTATTCCTTTCGACAATTTTAAAATAGACTATTACTTTATATGAGAACAATATACTTACATGCATCTTGAATTGTGTTTTTCTCTGTGTTAGAATCATTGGCCCATTTGATCCAATACAGGTCAAAGTTTGGGACATTTTGAAAGTTTAATGTGATAAAAGTTATGTTTTAACTTTTTGTATCTATCAAGTGTGATTTATTAGCAAAATAAACGACTGAAATACAAAAATGTCTATTAATTTTAAGGTCTGTGAAGTATCTGTGTATTTTTTTATAATGTTGGTGAAGCATGTTAAGAGCTCAGCCAGTCAACATGTGATAAATCTGGAGTTGATCAACAGCAATAGCAACAACATTTGTCTGTTGACAGTAGGGCTGTAATCAACCAAAGAAATTGTTGGTCGACTAAAACACAGCAATTGTTGAACAAAAATTGACCAATATGCATAATTGTGAGGAGCTCTGGCACTGACTATCCAGATACTATCCAGAAAAACACTGGAACCTGGATATTCATGGGATTTTTTAGTGTTTCCACACAGAGTTTCATATTAACCATGTTGTTCACTACAACAGACACTTTATTTTGTTCTGAAAATTTGAAGCCATCAGCAACTTCATATAATCACGCAGCGATGTGTGTGCCTCTTTTTCTTTCTCTCAACACAAGACTCCTGCTTTCCAGTCTTCATCAATGAAATGGACAGTCACTGTCATAAAGGACTCCATTCGAAGAGACGTACACATCTGTTATCTTTTTCTATTAACTCCGAAACTTTCTATTTTTTACTCCCTCGTATTTTGCCGTTAGTGCATGCGTAATTGTCTGGCGCGCTGGCACTGAATATCCAGGTTCCAATGTTTTTCTTGGCCTTCCATGACACCAATGGGCCTCAAATCCTCAGAAATAAAATTGAAAATTCCATCTGTGATGTCGTTTTTGCATTTGGGTCTTTATATAAGGCATAAAATCCAGCTCGGACGGGGTGAGGGATGCTGCTGTTCCAGTGGGCATGTGCGTATGCAGTTATAAAACAAAAAATAAACGATTATTAGACTAGAATATTGAAATGTTCTTAAAAAAATATTGGAATGAACGATGAATACATTAAAATGGTGTTCTAAGACATGATGGGGTGCTCAGAAAACACCCCCATTTCACTCCTTACGAAATGAACTGCTCCGCCCCCTGTAAAACATCATCATCAGTAAAACATCAAACTCAGAGATGATCAATAATTGATGAACAAATACAAATCAATCATCCTCCTACCTGCTCAGCTCGCTCAGTCAGCTTTAGAGAGACCTCGGTCATCTCTGGCTTCAACTTATACCTGACGTCCAAACGTCCCACAGGATAGCAGACCCCAAACGCATCACCATTTAACAGGTTTGAACCAATTTAATCGTCCCAGAGCCCGTTAGAGGACGGACCGGAGTCTCCAGAGCCCGTTAGAGGACGGACCAGAACCTTGTTAGAGGACGGACCGGAGCCTCGTTAGAGGACGGACCGGGGCCTCCAGAGGTCAATCTGTGAACCTCGTTTACTTTAACAGTCTCACGTCTTAATTAACTGATTCTGTTTACTCCAATTATCAGAGCAGAAACACCCATGAGCAGAGACTCTGGTGATTAAATCTGAATATGTACATGCTCGTCTGTGTTTGTTTACTCATAATAATCAGTACTGTTTAATAGTTCCCTGATTCTCTTCATTTACTGTGAAGGTGAACGTCTTTTACAGGTGAATGATCATTAATGCAAGTGTTAAGGTCTGAAATTAGTTTGTTTTATTCTTGTTTCATGGTGAGTTAATTAATAGAATATTAATGCAGATATTTCTGAACACATTAACAGTGATACTGATATTTTTATGAAGTCTTTACTTCATGAAAATTCACTTCTTTTCTTTCAGGAAAACAAGAAAAAACACATTTATCTGTAAAAGAACAAACTCTTGATTTTTTAAATGTACCCGTGCAGAGATAATGAGGTGAGGCTTTATGGTAGATTTGTATATTTTACTGATATTTCTGCCGATATATGAATAAAAAATCTGAGCAAAAAACTCAATATTGGCCAACACCAACATTTAACTTTACAGGCTGATATTTTAGCAGTGAAACTGTGCATCCCTATAACATTCATGTTGATCAGCACTGACTTTAAATTCACTGAAATGAAAAGAATTGAATTTTATCTTACAAAAAATACAACCTGTCAAGGTCTGTGAACACCAGACAAAAGCCAGTCGATAATTTAAGTTAACGCACCAGCAGCATAAAGTCTGCTAGTGAAATGGCAGTTTATGTAGTTTTTAAAGTATTAAGTATTTTTTTAACAGAGAGAGTTGGAGCAAAAAGAGTGTAATGAAGTCAGGCCTGAGTGTCGTGGAAGGAGCATGAAGGCAATCACAGAGGAGTTATTTTCCAACCAGGCATGTCTTCATTTTACAGTGAGTTAAAAAAAACACGTTAACTTAACAAAAATAACAAAAAGTTCAAAATGAAATAAGGTTAATGAACTCATAATTCAACTCTAAATAAGGCATGTGTTTCAGGCAGCAGGGCCTGTGCTCTCTCCCCCAAATTGCAATTTTCCCCTCAGCTTTGAACCTGCCCTATGCCCCATTACGTGCAGCTAAAGTGGGTGACCTGACTCAGAGGGGGTGCTTCCAGCATCCTTGAAATCAATCAAGAGGCAAACTCTTAAATTTATCCTTAACTAATCTACTGCCTTCTGCAGGTGTCTACAGGTGTCTGCAGGAGTCAAGATAGTTATAGTAATAATAATAATAATAATTAAAGCTGCAAGCAGCATTGGTCGGGTCCTCGCTGTCTCGCAGGTCCCTCATGCCCCGTTGACCTCCATTTTGAGGTTTTTTGTCCCTTTTCATGCCTTTAAAGTGCTCTAAGTTAGCAACCTCTCTCTGTATAATGCTGTGTATGAGACATTCTGTGGCTCCTCCTGTTGTCATGACTACATGACCCACAGCCATGAATGTGATGACATCATCAGGAGCTGCTCTCTTTGAAGTGTCAGAGACAGCCCAACTGGCCTGAGCTGCAGAGCAACGATCACTCTCAAACATTTTTTCACAGTTGCCACAATTTTGACCTAATCTCTCAAAAAATATGACCTTCTTATGTGAAATTTTGTCAGGAATCCAACCGTGTCAATTTTAAGTCCATACAAGTTATTGTTTTCTCTGTACATGCCCAACTGACACAGGATGTCTGATTGATGTTGGTTTCATCTCTCTACTACATTCCTAGTGGACGGCAGGTCCATTTTAGTGTTTCCAGGTGGCACTAGAGAGCACATTCTGGCATATTGGGGATTAATTTTTCCATTTTATAAAATTTTTCGCTGATTCTGAGGAGCTTACTAAATTTGGTGAGTTTTTGAGCATGTTTAGGGGTTCAAATTAAGGTTTATTTGCCCCCGGGTAATAAGAAGAAGAAGAAAGAAAGAAACGAAGCAAGAACATTAGGGTGCTTTCGGGCAAGGACCTCTTCTTGCTCGAGTGAGAAGAGGTTCTTGCCCTTCGGGCAAAGACCCTATTGTTCCTGCTTTGTTTCTTTCTTCTTCTTTCTTCTTATTAGGGTCCTCACCCAAGGGGAAGGACCTCTTCTAGACCTAGAAGAGGTCCTTGCCCGAAGGACAAGAACTCACCAAATTTGGCAAGCCCCTCAGAATCAGCGAAAAATTTTATAAAATGGAAAAATTAACCCCCAGCACCCCAAAATGTGCTCTCTAGCTCCACCCGGAAACACTAAAATGGACCTCACGGCCACTAGGAATGTAGTAGAGAGATGAAACCAACATCAAAATGTTCGTCTCATCAAGACCCACCAATCTCGTGGCTGACACCCCTGACCTATCTCAAACAGGAAGTTGGCAATTTGCCCTTCAAAGTAAAATTTCAGGTGAAAAATATGCCCAACGGAAAAATTATCTCCTCTGACACCGTAAATGGTATCAGCTTGAAATGCGGACAGATGATAGAGGAGACATTGATGAACAAAAGTTATGAAGAGATTTGTTGTTTATCAAACGGTTTCCGAATGACGAGCCCTCAAAGTTAGTCATGCTGAAACAGGCCTCGCAACTCCTTTCCATTGACTTCAAAGGAGGACTGACAGAACAGTAAGGGACATCCTGTGACAGTTGGGCCGCTACAGAAAAAACAAAACTAATTTCAGCTTTAAAAGTTACATTACTGGATTCCTGACAAAATTTCACATAAAAAGGTCACATTTTTGGAGAGATTAGGTCAAAATTGTGGCAACTATGAGGAGTTGTTCTAAAAAGTTGGAGCACATGATTTCTCAGCCCAACTGCAGCTGTTCATCCAGGATGACATCATCAAGGATGACATCATCAAGGATGACATCATCCTTCTGTCTCTTTGATGTTGCAGCTTCTGCTGTGTCAATAGAATGTCTCATACACAGGCATTATGAGCTGCAGAAACACATATCAGTCTAACTCAAAGCAGTTTAAAGGGATGAAGGGGATGAAACCCTCAAAATGGTGGTCAACGGTGCATGATCGACCTGCGAGACAGCGAGGACCCATCCAATGCTGCTTGCAGCTTTAATTAATTACTAATATGATATAAAGTCAGTGCTGATCAACATGAATGTTGTAGGGATGCACAGTTTCACTGCTAAAATATCGGCCTGTAAAGTTAAAAGTTGGTATCTGCCAATATTGAGTTTTTTGCTCAGATTTTTTATTCATATATCGGCAGATATATCAGTAAAATATACAAATCTACCATAAAGCCTCACCTCATTATCTCTGCACGGGTACATTTAAAAAATCAAGAGTTTGTTCTTTTACAGATAAATGTGTTTTTTCTTGTTTTTCTTCTGCGCCTCACTCTTCTACAGACTCCTGAAAGAAAAGTGTTTTTTTTATGAGGTAAAGACTTTATCTTTATACAAATATCAGTATCACTATTAATGAGTCCAGAAATATGTTCATTTCAGCGAAAGAGCAGTATTGTGCATCCCCTGAATGTAGGAGGATTAATATTAACTCACCTAAGTTCACCTTCACAGTAAATGAAGAAAAATCAGAGAACTATTAAACAGTACTGATCATTATCAGTAAACAAACACAGACGAGCGTGTAAATATTCAGATTTAATCACCAGAGTCTCTGCTCATGGGTGTTTCTGCTCTGATAATTGGAGTAAACAGAGTCAGATAATTAGACGTGAGACTGTTAAAGTAAACGAGGTTCACAGATTGACCTCTGGAGGCTCCGGTCCGTCCTCTAACGGGCTCTGGAGACTCCGGTCCGTCCTCTAACGAGGCTCCGGTCCGTCCTCTAACGGGCTCTGGAGACTCCGGTCCGTCCTCTAACGGGCTCTGGGACGATTAAATTGGTTCAAACCTGTTAAATGGTGATGCGTTTGGGGTCTGCTATCCTGTGGGACGTTTGGACGTCAGGTATAAGTTGAAGCCAGAGATGACCGAGGTCTCTCTAAAGCTGACTGAGCGAGCTGAGCAGGTAGGAGGATGATTGATTTGTGTTTTTTCATTAATTATTGATCATCTCTGAGTTTGATGTTTTACTGATGATGATGTTTTACAGGGAGGGGAAATGGTCATATTTTAAATTTATGAATTAAACATACATTAGCATAAATGTTTATGTTTGTGATGATCTAACACATAAAGTACATTTATGTGCTGAATTTTGGGCTGTGTCCTGTGTCCAAATCGATTCGATTCATGATTCAATTCCATATTTATTCAGTCTGGGATATCTTAGTTAAAATAGCGCTGTAAATTTAAAAAGTGACCTTTTGACCTGGTACATTATTAAAAATTGTTTTAACATGAAGAACTAAACCCAAAGCAGTTACATTAATCATATTTTAATGACATGCATTAATGCATATTCTGCATATTACTTGTTTTTTGTCCAACTGGTATTTTCCTTTGTACTTGTTAAATCTAAAATACTGTCCATCCAAACATCAGCTGTTAAACTCTCCAGTGGTGCCCATATAGAGCTTCACCATGTTTGTTTGCAGTAACATCTCATGAGATCTTGTTCAGTAGAAAGCAACGCTAAACACTGATCACACCAGACGAGCAGGGTTGATACCACAGGCTGCTTCTCTGCACATCCAAAGAAGAAAAAACTACCCAAGTTAAAAGATCCATCTTTGGATTTTATGGATCGATTATGAACCAGTTAAAGGAAAATCAATTTAAATCAATTAAATAGATTTTTTTTAACCCAGCCCTAATGTTTATAGGATTTAAAGATTTGACCATGAGGTCGAGTTTTGGTTCCACTTTTCTGTTTTATCAAAAATTCTTCACTATTTTTAAACTTTAACAACAATCCTGCCGTCCACAAGGACTTAATTTATCTGTGATAAGGATGGAAAACAAAAGCAAATTAAGTTTAAGACAGATAAACTGACAAAAAAACAGTCAAAGAAGAGATCTGATTATTTATAAATCATTCAGTCTCAGAAAACATGACTCCAGGTCAAAAGTGGAACCAGTTTTCAGTGTCTTTGAGGAGAGAATTTTGTGTCTCTATTATTAAAATTATTTTTTTTTAAGGCAGATTAAAAAAACAATTTAACAAACAAAACTTTGATTAACAAAACCAAAATAATGCTCATGAAAAGAAAAAAAACTATTGCGAAACTGCACTTTGAGTAACATACAGTCCTGCTCAGTATTATTGGCCCCCCTTCATTATTTTCATCACTTTAACAATATCTTCAGAAATAAATTGAAATGTACCAAATTTATGTCATCAGGATCTTTTAATTAAAGGTCCAAAATACTTGAACAAAAAAAAAAACTATTTTTATATGTTACATATTTTAATTTTAAAGAGAGAACTGAAAAAAGCATGTGCAGCAATAATGGCACCCCTCTTCAGTATTTTGTTGCACACCCTTTGGCACTGATGACAGCCTCCAAATGTTTCTTGTAGCCATCTATAAGCTTCTTGCTCTTCTCAGCTGGTATTTTCTCCCACTCTTCCTGTGCAAACTGTTCAAGCTCTTGAACATTTGCAGGTTTCTTTTCCCCAATGGCAGATTTCAGCCATACCAAAGATTTTCAATCAGATTGAGATCAGGACTCATTGCTGGACATTTTAAAACAAGCTATTTTTTCCTTTTCAACCATTCCTGCGTGCTTTTGGATGTGTGCTTTGGGTCTTTGTCTTGCTGGAGGGCCCACGATCTTCGACTCAAACCAAGTGTTCTTACACTGGGTCGGACATTTCACTCTAAAATGTCTTGATAATTCTCTGATTTCATGATTCCTGTGATACGGTCAAGGCCTCCAGTACCCGATGCAGCAAAGCAGCCCCAAACCATTATGGAACCTCCACCATGCTTAATTGTTGGTAGGGTGTTCTTTTCCTTGTAGCCTTCATTGCGCCGTCTGTAAACAAACTGTTGGTGTGCATTGCCAAACAGCTCTATTTTCGTTTTGTCTGTCCTAAGAACATTTTCCCAGAAAGATTGTGGTTTGTCCAGGTACTCTTTGGCAAATATTGGTTGTTCCTTTTTTAATTTTTCATCGGCAATGGTGTCTTCCTTGGCCTTTCCCCGTAAAGCCCTGTTTGGTTTCGTGTGCATCGTATGGTACTCGTTGAGACCATGACCCCAGACTGTTCCAGGTTGGCCTTCAGGTTTTTGGAAGTTAGACATGTTGTTTTTTCCACCATTTGCACCAACCGTCGAAGACTTCTGTTCACAATTTTTCTCTTCCCTCCACGTCCAGGGAGGTTCTTGACAGTTCCATGCTTGGCAAACTTCTTAATAACATTACGCACTGTTGATACAGGAATACCAAGGTCTTTGGAGATGGCCTTGTATCCTTTGAAGGTCTTGTGTTTGCTGATAATCGCTCCTCTGATGTCCTCAGACAGCTCCTTTGTTTTCACCATTGTGACAGAAACAGGGGGCGGGGGGGCTTTTTTTAAAAAAAAAAAAGCCATCATTCATTGGCTAATTGATGTCACATGAGCACAGAAGATTTATCACAGGTGATTCTCATTTTGATTTGCCACAGAAGAGTCACAATGTGGTTCCATACTGATTTGCAGCAAAGGTGCCAATACCAGTGACACAGCAAACTTTGCTTTTCAATTTTTTTCCTCCCATGTTTAATTGTTTAAAATTACTGTTTATCAATTGCTCTTTTGTGTCAAACACAAGTTCTCCGTAGAAACAAATGTTTGACTTGATTCATTTTTTTTCCAGAAGATATTAAACATTGTGTACTTAAACTTCATGGGTGCCAATAATGATGAGTAGGAATGTATATTGCAGGAAATGTGCTATATAAATAAAGTTTGATTGATTGATTTTAAAAACCAGACATTGACTTGAATTGTGATTCAACAAAATCATTTAAAGAAATATGAAACTGGCCTCGACTAAAATGTTTATTTGCACAAACTTTTGATGCATTGCTCTGCTTTCTGATTGGCTGCTTCTGTCTGACTCTGCTCTTTGATTGGCTGCTTCTATCTAACTCTGCTCAGGTGACTCTGGCGCCATGTGGGTGGGGTCCCCGGGCAGAAACTCCTCCCACACCACCTTCGTGTTCCGGGGCTTCCCTCATCTGCACAGTCAGCGGCGGCTGCTAGCGCTGCCGTTCGGCACCACCTACCTGCAGGTGCTGCTGGGAAACTCGCTGCTGGTGTACGTGATCCACGGCGTGGAGCGCCTGCACAGCCCCATGTACCTGCTGATCTGCTCGCTGTGCGTCGTGGACATCCTCGTGGTCACCACCATCCTGCCCAACATGCTGCTCAGCCTGCTGCTGGACTGGGACCACATCTCACTTGCCGGATGCCTGACTCAGATGTTCTTCACGCACTTCCTGTCCTCGCTCGAGTCCACGCTGCTCTTGGCCATGGCGTTGGATCGTTACGTGGCCATCTGTCTGCCGCTGCGCTACGCCGAAATCATTGACTGGTCCATGTTCGTGAAGCTGCTGCTGTTCGCGCTGGTCCGCAGCGGCTCCATCATGGGCACGCTGGTCGGCCTGGCAGGTTCCCTGAAGTTCTGTGGTTCCAACGTGATCCAGCATGGCTACTGCGACCACATGGCACTGGTCAGTCTGGCATGTGACAGCACGGAGAAGAACAGCGCAGCGGGCCTCGCCGTGATCATCTGCTTTGTGGGCATGGACATCTCGCTCATTATCTTCTCCTACATGAAGATCCTGGGCGTGGTGCTGAGGGCTGCGGCGGCTGGGGAGGACCGCTGGAAGGCGTTTCACACCTGTGGCACTCACCTGATCATCATGATGTGCTTCTACCTGGTGGGCAGCGTCACCTTCCTGTCCCACAACCTGAGCATCCCCATCCCTACAGATGCCAACACCTTCCTGGGTCTCATGTACATCGTGTTCCCCGCCGCCATCAACCCCGTCATCTACGGCATTCGCACCAAGGACATACGCGACGGGTTCTTCCGGATCTTCAAGGACAGGGCGAAGAAACTGATGACGCTGAAGGTTGCCCCCGCCAGGAAGATGTGAAGGTTTTTATCTCCTGACGACAGGACATGAAGATGTCTGGACAGGAAGTGAGGATGTCTGGACAGGAAGTGAGGATGTCTGGACAGGAAGTGAGGAAGTCTGAACAGAGAGTGAAGATCTCTGAACAGCAATGTCAAGTTTCTTGATCCTTACAGCGTGTTCCCACCTAAAGCGTTGAAAGCGAGTGTATTTGCGTGTCAAGTGAAATTGCGCCGCACTAGACGCTTGAGTTTTGATGCTGGTACAAATATGCAAAAAAACGCTTGCAGCTCACCATGGCATCGTTGCACGAAAAGTCCGCCATTATCATTTCATCATATCATTCCGTCGTCGATCATGGCTCTGATTACCACCATCGCTGCTCTGTACCTGCTGTGGAGAAGTCAGCTGCAGGCTTGGCACCGACGTCCGTACTGGATGCATGCTACCCTACGGAGGCGGTGTGAGCTCGGTGAGTTCCACCGTCTCTTGCAGGAGCTGCATCTGGACGACAGCCAGTTCCAGCGGTACTTCAGGCTGACTGTTGCCCAGTTTGAAGACCTGCTAGCCAGGGTTGGTGCCAGGATCTCCTGCCTGGATACCAACTACAGGCAAGACAGTCCAGCTGTGGAGCGCCTTTCCATCTGTCTCCGGTGAGTTTAGCAGTTTGTCAAATTAGCAAGACTCCGACCCCCAGAATGCCCTGCGTCAGTGACGATCTCCACGCTGATAGCTGTCCCGGCGCATCAACAAGCTTGCTCGCTCAAAAAGTTTAATTATTTCAACTCGAGCCTCAAGTGGTGAACGGCGAGCGTTTTTTCGCTGAAAAAGCTCAACGCGTGAACGCTTGCCCCGCTGCAGCGTCAATTCGGGTCTATAAATTGACTTTGTATGTGATATAAAGGCGCGAAAAATTCACGATGCTTTCGATGGGAACACGCCATTAAAGAGTTAAAAATAAAAAGAGAGTCGAGAGCTTCAGCTGCTCTGAAGAACAACAGCACATTAAAATTTTAAAAATGTTTAGCCGTGTAATTATGTGATGAAGATTTAACGATGTTCCTCGTGAGGTCTGCTGCTCGATCAAACTCCTGCAGGACGAGCTGTGAGCTGTGAGGAGCTCCTGCTGTCAGCAGGTATTAAACATGAACTCATACTTTCAAATGTTCTCATGCTAACAGGTGAGTCTCTGTCCAGGTTACAAAACTACATTAAATGATCTGAACCGTGACGTCATGACTGATTATATGAATAAATCTTGGCTTAAAAATAAAAAGACTTTGATTTTCCACTGAAGGTCAGAATATTTTACTGTCTCTTTGTTCTGTTTTGATTTTTTCCTATGACACAGCCACATGTTCATTTACCTGTGAGTGAGTTTTAACTGTAACATTTTAAATAAAAGGAACCTGCATGTGCTTCTCATTATAGATCACACTGTGCACATTTTAGATCATCAAAGCTCATCAACCCTTTCATACATGATTTATTAAATCACAAAGGAATACTTTTACTATGTTTGTTTTTACTGTCAAACAAGATGAAAATCACGTTCATGTTTTTCAAAATTATATTTTATGAGAGTAATGCATCTGTCCTCTGTAGTCAGATGCATAACTAAAGGAAAAAGCAAAATATAAACAGCATTTTTTTATTGCTGTTTAATCAAACTATTCACTTGGGAACTGCAGAAAAAAAAAAAAAAAAAAAAAAATTTACATCTATTTTTTTAAAATCAGTTTTAAAATAATTTAATTCAATTTATTATTTAAATAATAAACAATATTTAAATAATAAATTTAAGTATTTTTAAAATATTATTTAAATGTATTATTTAAATGTATATATTTTAATAATAAATTATTTCATTTTAATATTAATATTTAAAATAAATAATAGTATTATTTATCTTAAATAATATTATTTAAATATTATTGTGGTTAAAATGTGGAGGGATAATATTTTTATAAAGTGTAAGACAAGGGCTTGGGAATTCATCCCACCTGGTAGTTGTGTATTGTGCTACAACCTAAAGAGTATAAAATGTATTGAAAATACCTGTCTAATGAAAAGATTAATTACCTCCTGTAAAATATAATTTGGATACATTTTAACCTATTTGAAGACATAATAACGTGTCTACCTTTCTGAAGCATGGAAAAAGCTTTACATTTTACAGAGTTAAAAACAAAGACAGGGAGGAATCTTCTGAAACACTCTGTATTTTATTTTGTCATTTATGGCCCTTTTCCATCAGCCCTACTCTGGTTTCACTGATCTCACAAACCATGGTGACACCAAATAATCCTGACGCTCTGCAGACCAGAACATTCTGGTGCGCTCCACACACAATCAGCTGATCCTTACAGGCTGAACCTCGATGTAAAGGAGACTAACCTGGCTTTACAAAGATAGAAAACACACCAATAATGACAGCTAATGCCGGTTAGCCTGTGGTCATCATGGTAACTCAGTTATACTTGGCGAAACATGCTCTCCTCATAAGTTTACTTTGTAGGGATTGTCTTCCATGAGGTTAATGTCACATATAAGAGTTAACTGATACATCTTTGTGGGATAATTTAATGTGAAACATTAGTCTTAAAGGTGCTATGAGGAGAATCTATTTCCGGCGACATTAAGACTCTGCTACCCATGAGCACGCGCGGTGACTGTCGTAATGCTGCGTTCCAGTAACCTCAGAACTGGAAGTGACATCATCTCCGACTTATCAGCGTTCCAGTTGAAGTCTGAAAAAAACATGCTGATCTACCAGGCTATTGTTAGCTGTTGTTAGCACGCCCTGTGTTGTTGTTCACAAATATCACATGAAGAATGTGATTATCACTATGGCAGCATTTTTGTAAATATAAGTCTAACAATACTATGTATACAGCTGATCTAGAGCGACACACCCCAGTCAGAAGTGACAATAAATGGATTATTACAGGAGCTAAATAACTGTTCACACTGGGGGCATCCATCTTCCATTGTCAACTCGGGGGTGGGGAGGTTTCACTGAGTTCCCAGAGGGAAATTCAGACTTCGGGGGACGTTCCAGTTGCAGTTTTCTACTCGGAACTCGGAAATTCCTACTTCTGACTACAACTGGAACGCACCAAAGACCCAAGCCAAGGTGTGTGTTTGTTGTGATGCTAATGAATGCAGCTCAGACCTTCCTCAGAACTCTGCATTGCTTTACAACTTCTTTTTTCAACAACTTACAGGATGCAAAGCCACGAGGTAATGTATCTCTTTCTAGTTACGTAGCGGTAGTTTTTGATGTGTGACAACAAGCAATTTTTGGAAAACTTAGTATTGTAGTTTTGTAGCCGGCTATATATGGCTACTTACAGCCCGGTGCTCTAAGACGTGTCTGAATAATATAAATTTGCTCTAGTTTTAATTGTCTTGTTCCTGAAGTTGAGTATCCAGGCCAGTCCAGCCCTGTCCAACCAGACCGTGAAGCTAAGGAATAGCATTTATAGCTAACCTATTTTGATGCTATAAAACTCATCTTAAAGTGTGTATTTCCATCAGGCATATATCTAAAAGGGAGACTTTTTTGTAATTACTTAGAAACTCCTCACAGTCCCTTTAAGGAAGTTAGCTGTTAGCCACCATGGCTAACAGCTAACAAGGGCAAACAACAGTTAACGGCCATTACCTGTTAGCAGCTATGTATGCTAGGTCATACATAGCAGTGTTGCTTGATATGGATTGGTCTGTGATGAGTGTGACGAGCCAAACAATCCTCCAATCACAAGCTGCCGTTGTTTTTGAAGATTTTGCTCCAGAGAATATTTTCACACGGCTCCTCCCAGATCCATTAGTGAAATATTTCCAATATGAAACTGTCCACCTGCCGTGGAGAGTGTGACAGGAATTGATGAGCAAAAACATGAATATAGCACAGGTGTAAACAGGTAAACACAGGTGTAAATACAGATATGAACACAGGTGTAAACAGGTGTAAACAGGTAAACACAGGTGTAAATACAGATATGAACACAGGTGTAAACAGGTAAACACAGGTGTAAATACAGATATGAACACAGGTGTAAACAGGTAAACACAGGTGTAAATACAGATATGAACACAGGTGTAAACAGGTGTAAACACAGGTGTAACAGGTAATCTCTGCTCCAGTCTGTGATGGAGTCAGATCTGTAAATAAAGGCACCAGCTCGGCTCAGACTTCAGTAACAACAGACTTTAATCGTCTCTTTAATGTGCTCACATTTTACAAATAAAAAAGTTGATAAAATAACAAACCTGGTGATTTTACATTTATCAATAATCCATCAATAACATTCTTCTGTTTGATTGACATCCTCTGAGGATCAGCTGATCCTCTCTGAGTGGAGGTGGAACAAGACTTCAGGGTTAATTAGGATTACAGGTCACAGTGACCAGCTGAAACCTCGTTTAGGAGCAGTTGGGTTTGACCCTGCTGGGCCACCGTACAAACTCAGACTCATTAAAGAGGGCCGCCTGTTAAAGGTGTAGTCAGCGCTGTTGGAGAAAACGAGTGGAGAGGTTGTTGATAAACAAATTTAGACCCGCCTCCCCCTTCATACCTCACCCCTGGCTCCTCCCCCGAAAGCTGATGGACGTGCATCGTCATGGAAACGGCCGTAGAAACTGCGTAGCTGACCAACGTAGCTAAGGTAACCCCGACTCGTCAGACAACTCGACTGTCATTATTGATAACATCACAATAACAGTACATTCTTTCAGATTAGACAATAAGATGAATGCCCGACGGCTGTTACTGGTATGTGAAGCACCACAAAGCTAATGTTGCTAACCTATCCAGCAGACAGACAGCAACATCTGCGTCCGTTTTCAGGTCTTTAAAATGGCGGAGTTCCCTCCACCGTGGGAAAACAACACCAATGTTGACCCGGGTCTTCGCTCTTTCATGGTCATAGTCCTTCTTTTTCACTTTTCACTCCTCTGACCTTTTTCTTTTGGGCTGTTTTTCAGCCATTGTTACTGCACCTATTGTATCTCTCTCTTACGCTAACTGTGCACGCTACACAACCTACGACTCCCCCTCCCCCCTCTGTCTGATCTGTGCATGAGTATGATCGCCCCCTGGATGTGGGGGGGTGTACTCTGTTTTGGTGACTCGGCCCGAGCCACAGTATTTACCTGCTGAAATTCAGAGCCAAGGCTGTGTATTGAAACCGGACTTTTTTTTTCAACATGATGTCAGTGGGGACATCTTGTGGATGGAGAGGAGAACTACGGTGAATTTGACAAATAGTGCATTAGATTAGAAGATTAGAAGATCGCTGACTACACCTTTAACCCAGGTGTTCAGAGCTTCTAAAACCCGACATCAGCCAAAGAGCAGAGGGCTGTTCCTATTGGCTGTGTGAGCTGTCAATCAGGTGACATCATCAAACTGCAGACAGAGAGAACAGTGGAGACTGTCCTGAAGGATTAAACCTGGTCTGATCTTCACGGAGCACAAACACCGAACACTTCATGATGTAGAATATTTCTACAATCTCTGAGTATGGACGATATCTTCATTAAATCAGCAGATTTAACTGGCTGTAATTCATTAATCAACAATGTTCACAAACTGTGCTGAACAAACTTACCAGACTGCGAAGAAAAACAGAAATGTTCCATTAATCTTCTTATTGGACGGACATTTTGAATCAGAAGGAGGAATTTAAACTAAATTAACATTTTTATGCCCAAATTTAAAACAATCAATGACAATATTTAACCATTTATATTAATTTATCTGTCAACAAAATTAGTAAAAAACCAAAATCTGCTCTGTAGGAATAAAAATGTAGCTTTGGTTTTGTTTCTACTTTTGTAAACCTTGAATCAGGAAAACTAATATAAAACAATAATGATGAAATTCAATCATTAACCCTTTAACTCCCAGCTCAGCTGTTCGGCAGAGGACAGTAAATTCAGGAATATTAAATATGTTGAAAAACATGTTATAGTTTGTTTCTGTCAGTGTTTGAGGATAAAGAATAAAACAACAAACACACCAAAGAACTTATATTTTATTTATGTGGGATTTAAAGGTTTAAAAACTTAAAAAATATATTATTATTCTTAATATTATTCAACATTATTATTTAAAATACCCACCCATTTACTGATATGACTTTAATATATTAAAGAACCTGCTATTCATCCAAAACATGTTTTTTGTTTTTCAAATTTAAATATATATTTTAAGTTCTTTTCTGATTGTTATTTTATTTACAAACATCTCTGCCTTTTCTAAATGACTTTGCCCAAAATATTTCTGCAGTTTTATGTTATTAGGTCATAAACTGTTAAATCAACCTTTAAATTCCACAGCATAAAATACATTTTTTGGTTTGTGGTTTTCTTTGTTTCCTGAATGTTAATTTAATAAGACAACAATTTGATTAATTCTGTTTTTTAAAACATTAAATATCCCATTTTTTATTGATGACCTCTGCCAAACATTTGAGCTGGTATTTTAAGAGTTAAAATACTTTTTAAATTAAAGAGCTTCTTCATGTTGGTGTATTAATAGAGAAACAAACTTTTGTAATAAATGACGTTAATGAAGGAAACTGTGGCATAAATCTTACCGATTTAATGGTTTAACAAATTTGTTCAGCTCTGCAGATGCCAGATGGATTAAGGTAAATACAGCTCCTCTTCTGTTCCTTTAGTTTTTGGTTTTCTTGTGTAAAAAATGGCCAAGCCTTCTATCCTCAAGTCTGTTCTCGGCTCACATTTGCAGCTTGAAGCTCTGACTTGAAAATCTTTCTCTGAAGCTTCCCTGCTGCTGTGACCGAACTGAACAAACATTTTTATTAATTTAAAGGTGCTATGAGGAGAATCTATTTGCGGCGACATAAAGACTCTGCTACCCATGAGCACGCACGGCGACTGTTGTAAAGACGTGACCCAAGCCAAAGCGTGTGTTTGTTGTGATGCTAATGAATGCAGCTCAGACCTTCCTCAGAACTCTGCATTGCTTTACAACTTCTTTTTTCAACAACTTACAGGATGCAAAGCCACGAGGTAATGTATCTCTTTCTAGTTACGTAGCGGTAGTTTTTGATGTGTGACAACAAGCAATTTTTGGAAAACTTAGTATCGTAGTTTTGTAGTCGGCTATATATGGCTACTTACAGCCCGGTGCTCTAAGACGTGTCTGAATAATATAAATTTGCTCTAGTTTTAATTGTCTTGTTCCTGAAGTTGAGTATCCAGGCCAGTCCAGCCCTGTCAGACCCGACCGTGAAGCTAAGGAATAGCATTTACAGATAACCTATTTAGATGCTATAAAACTCATCTTAAAGTGTGTATTTCCATCAGGCAGATATCTAAAAGTGAGACTTTTTTGTGATTACTTAGAAACTCCTCATAGCATCTTTAAGCTCTTTATTTGTTCTTATCCCTTTATTAACTGTGTTCCTCTTTATTTCTTAAGGTGTTTTCACACCAACCACATTCAGTGCGCACCAAAGAAGTTTTGGCCCAGGGTTTGGTACGTCAGTATCAATGTGAGTGCAACCACTGCACTTTGGTGCGCAACAAATCAGCTGGTCTGAGACCTCCATGAAGGGGTGGTCTGGATCCGCTCCATCTCCCTACATTTGGTGCAGTTTCACTGGTGTGAAACAAAGTGGTCTGAACCGATCTACTTTTGATGCATTACTTCCTGTTAATCCGGCGGTTGAATCTTTTGCTTACTCAATTTGTCGATTTGTTTATTCTGGTTGAGGATTACGATGATTTACGAGGGTCCAGAAGGTCGCTGATGCCGTCTCAAACACGATAAAAAAACACATTTGAAGGAAAATGTAGAAGAGAGAGAAACGTAAACATTGGTTGTTTGGTGTAGGAAATGGTTACCATGGTAGTCTCTTCTTCATTCTCCTCTGTAGCAGGTTTGGTAACCAGTTACGTGCATATCGCCCCCTGCTATTTCAAACTGAGTAAATACACAAGTGGGCCCGGGCACGGTTCAATGATGCAAGTGTGAATGCAAGCCAGGGAGAGGGAGGGGGGCAAACCCATGGTGAACCGCGCCGCAGCACGGTTCGAAACAAGTGGACCTAATGTGAAAACGCCCTCAGAGATGACTTTATGAGTTGATTTTTGGATTCTTGAGCTCTTTGTCATTTTACTGATTGTAGTTTTTATATTTGATTTTATTGTTTAATTTTGGTGAATATACTGGATGGACCTCTCCGTCTCTCTGGCTGCAAACAAGTTTACCCACAGATACAAAGATGCTGAAGCTGAATGATTACAAGCATTAAAACACCAGGAGATTAAACTCAGAGGAGAGGTGGGGTCATGCAGAAGACAATGAGAAGCACATCTCAGCTCGGCTCTGAAGCTCTCAGGTTTTAATGGAAAACAGAAAGAGTGAGCAGGCAGCAGTGGAGCAGCCTGGTGAGACAGACACTTTACACCACAACAACACGGCTGGAAAGAGTTTTTATCGTGTTTGCACCTCCTGTTTGCACGAGAACAGTGCACGGAGGGAACCTGCTAGTGTTGTGCTCAAGACCACACTATCGGAGACCAACACTTGCCCGAGACCAAGACAAGACCTTTGGGAGTCGAGACCGAGACCTTTAAAATGTGGTCTCGAGACCCAGACAGGCCTGGAATAACACAGAGAAATGCTATTCACATACATGACAAAAGAAATGAAGTAATTATAAGTGCTGTCAGTAGATTAAAAAATTGATAGATTAATTAATAATGACCTGTAATTAATTAATCTATTTTATAATCTCACTTTTAAACTTACTAAAAAAGCCTCAACTTGAGGTATTTTCATTTAAATTCATTAGATTATTGTAGCAGATCTAAAGATTGTTCTCCACCCTCCAAAAACTGAAGCACAAGAAGCCCAATGCATAAAAACTCTCCAGCTTTAACGGACCAATCAGGGGACAGAGGCGGAGCTACAGATGTGACGACAACAGGAAGTGACTGCATGTTTGAAAACAACAACGGCGTGTAAAAGTGATCTCTGTGGTTCAGAAAGATCTGCAGTTTAAGCTTTCTTATGAGAAATCATGATTTTGTTCTTCTCCTGACCGGAGATCACTGCTGGGACACAGAGAGACGCGGGAATGCTACGCTAACAGCGCTGAGCTGTAGTCATGGTTACCTTACAATATCAAATATGTCCTCTTCAAAGTTTACCAGGAGAACTTGGTGGTTTTAACTTTGACAGATTCATGTCCCATGTGGCAGATGACACATCTGTGTGGAATAATTTAATGTAAGATAAGACGATAGAGTAAGGTCTGACGTATTCGCAGTTTAAGCTAACAGCTAACAACAGGGTCGAGCTGCTACGTCATACTGTGGATCGATGTGATTGGTCTGTGAAGAGTGTGACGAGTGGACTCATCATCCAATCACCAGCTGCTCTGGTATTTTAAGGCATTACCCTCTGAAAATACCAAAACAGTGAAATCAGATTAAAAATTAGATTAACGAGATTAAAAACATAGTGCGCTGATTATAATTGTAATTGATTAATCAAAATTAACGTGATAATTTGATGCCCCCAGTAATCATACATGCTCAAAAAGGAGTAGGGAGTAGTCAAATCTTTTTTCCTTTAAAAACACAAAGGAAAAACCTTTTCTGTTTCTGGTGGCATTGTTGTTGTGTAAACGGGGCCTCAGGCTCAGGACAGATGTTGGTTTTGGGACTGGTGTTATGGTTATGGTTTTAGACTCCGCTCAGGCTCTGCTCTGTCTGCAGGTGATGATTAACTGCCCTTATCAAACTGTCTTGTTGTTCCACCTCATTATTTTTGGACAGCTCCAGGTTTGTTCTCATTTTGTCCTTTTTTTTGGTGCTACAAAAACACACGAGTCAGAAACAGGTGAGGGTGACATGCTGGACTAAAGTGACCCAGAGACAGGATCTGGATCAGTGCAGATTTAAAACGGTCATCATGTACAAAAAGCTCGTTCAGGTTAACGGTGGTAAGAACAGATTCTGTAAACACGTCATGCACACAGTCGTCTCAGCTGACTGAGGCTCTCGAGCAGGTCCAGGTCCTCCTGACTCGGGTCCTCGGATCAGGTCAGTCATGGGCGTCAGCGGGCACACCTGCGGCGGCTCGGGTGCTGGACTGGTCCACATCAACCACAGTTGGCAGTGTTGCAGTTTGTCTGATTACGACACATCAAATCTAATCTGGAGATGTCGGGTCCCTAGTGGAAACACGAAGAACGAGGGGACATCGGAGGCATGCTACCAGACGCTGTGAAGGCGCGGCGTCCGCCAGAGCAAGTCTGCGGTGGGCCACGCAGGAGATCTGCAGGTCCGGTCTGCGGTACTCTAGCTTTAAACACCCAGAGGACGAAGATGGAGGAGGACGAAGGCACCGCCCGCTGTTTCAGGGAGTCCGGACTGTGGTTTGACCTAAAGGTGACCTCTGTTAGCTCCAAAATACAAACGGTGGCTAAACATCAACAGCAGCGGTGCAGCGGTCGCTCTCCGAGTCTTTATCTGTCGTCCAGTTTGGGCGAGTCCACCGGCTCCTCGTCTTCGTCCTTATCGTCCTTCGCACCGATCAGCCGCTGCCGGGCGAAGTCCTCGAAGATGATGTCGTCATCGCTGAAGGAAAAGAGGAGACGAGAGGGAGAGTCAGACACGACACCAAACTACGGAGAAACACGAGTTTCTGATCTGACAGCAGGAAAGTTTTTCTTTTTGGAGGCATTTTAGGCCTTAACAACAGGACAGAGAGAGTGCAGGGCTCCAGATGCGCCCAATACTTGTAAGAGTGCGCCTAGCATGTTTTGTTGGTCGCACTGGTTCACCTGGCGCTCCCCGGTTGAAAACATTTACTTCTATCGCAAGCCCATCATCTCTCTCAAATCAAAAGTTTAGAATATATCCTATTAAAGTTGACAAAAGTAACTGCAGTAGCGGAAAATCTGCCAAAAACAGACAAAACACAGCGCCTGCTTCCTTTTATTTCTCTGTCTGTTTTACAGAACACACACACAGCCCTCGGTAATCATCCAATCAGCTGTTAGTATGCAAATGAGCCCAGACTGTGGTGTCAGGTTTCAGCACGGAGTGGTAACTCTGAAGAAGCAGCGAAGCTCTGCGAATTCGCCTTAGTGACAGTTATTAATTAACAACAATAAGAAGTTAAACAATATTACATCTATATTTGTTCAGTCGTTTCTCCTGTTAAGGGGAGTTTCTCCATCACACAGACACAGAGACGAGTGTTCACGTCCACTGAGGACAAATGACCTGCAGACAGACCTGACTGGACATAAAGCTGTAAAGAAAAAAAAAAGCCAAAACAAGAGAAAAAAATAAAGAAAAATTCATAAAATGTTCTGCCCTTTTGTTGTTTTTTATCAATCACTTCAAGAATTTTTTTTGATTATTTACCTTAGTTTCAGTTTTGTAAATATTGACTATAGTGTGTGAAGTCTTATTCTAGGTTCACATTTATTGGAGAATAAGATCATCCAGTTAAATGTTTTGTTGTTGTTTGTTAAAATCTGGATTTTTTTTCAGCTCAGTAAAGCACCTTAAACATTAGCTCTTTTCATTTTGAAATATTTTATTTAGCTTGAGATGTTTGAGTTTAAAATATTAAATTCAGTCCAGTAAAGCACTTTAAGCACTTTTATCTGGAAATGTTTTATTTTGCTAAATGTTTTAGTTTAAATTTGTCAATTTCATTCATTGGAGCACTTTAAACGCGTCTGTTTTTTAAAGATTGACAAATATGTCTTTTTCACACATTTATTAAGAGTTAATAAAAGAAATAGAAAAATCTGAAGAATATGTAATTTTGCTGTTTCATCAAATTATTCACATGTGAATTACACCTAAATTTAAATCAAAAATACAAACTTATGTGAAATCTGAATACAGGCATGATACCCAATTTGCCCTTCGTCAAGTATTGTGGATTTATGTTGGAATATCTCATATGGTAAAAATATGCAAAGAAAATATGTGTGTGAAACTTAGGACAAGAGTTTAGGGATTTACCACCAGATAGTTGAACGTGGTACTGCAACCTAAAGGGTGTAAACATCTGTCTATTGTAGTGGACACCATGCATGAAAGGGTTAACTATAGTTACATCTGTGGTGTGACGGGTCAATTTTGACCCATATACATTTACTAAAAGGCAAAACAGGAGAACTTTAACAGCATCAATATTTGTGAACATTTATGAACATTTGTTTGTTTATCTGCACAGATGCTCCATGATTTAAGTTTTATCTTTAATTATTGATTTATAATCTTGTTTTTTTATAACTGGGTCAAACCCAACCCTAACAGCTATTCAACTGAGCACTTAAAAGTTGTTTTTATTTTCTTTTGTGTTAAATTTAAATTGAGTTTCCTGACAAAGTCAAAAAGCCTTGATGCAATAATATTAAGTGGCTCTTTAATGCATCTTAAACTCAAACGGGTCAATATGACCCTAACAGAAGAGTTAACTTTTCAGAGTTTGAGGACTTAGACAGACTCCTGATATTCTGACAGTCTCTTCTATCCCATCACAGATGATCTTCTAACCTCTGCTCCAGTCTGTTCATCATTATTACATCAGATAAAAACCCTCACTGCATCTCCATTTTCCGTCCTCCTGAGCTGATAGCACAGACGACCATCCGCTCCGTTATCTAAACATGAAGTGAAAGTCTGAGCTCAGTTTCCATTTCCTGCTGCTGCATTAGGACGCATTAACGCCCAGATCACGTTTCAGCCTCTCAGAGCATCCACGAGGCCGTAAAGTAGAGCTCGGCCAATCAGATCGGACACAGGAAGAGGGGCAGACAGACAGACAGACAGACAGACAGACAGACAGACTCACTTTGTGTCAAACTCGATCAGGTTTGTGTCGACAGGAGCTTCGTCTGCCGCTGCAGAGAGAGAGGAAGAGTCAGAGTTCAACACCGCACATGAAACATCCACCAAAGTCTCAAAATGATGCCATATTAAATAAAACAGTTTCTGAACAATAAATCACTTCACTTTCTGCATGGTTCTCTAGTGTCACCATACTGAACTGAATTTGAATTTTGTTTTCATTTCAAACTTGCATGCAAAGAAACAAAAAAAAAGTGAAATGCCAATCACATAAATGAAAAAAGGAGAGGGAAGAAGTAAAAAACCTTTTTTAGTTCCTACCCCTTATTACTGTTCCTCATGGGTCTTATAAAAATAAATTCTGCTATTGATGCAAATATATTATACACATGTATATTACAAAACATATAATCCATATAAACTACCTACACAAAACAAATATATATAATCAATACACATATATACACATATGTATCTAACATAGAAGTATCAATATAGACATAATTTACCTTTACAGCATAAACATCTATGGAAATATAATTCACACCTATGCACACACACACACACACACACACACACACACACATTCTTACATGTCTATACATAATACATAACTGTCCATATAAATATTATATCTCTGTCCATTATCCAAACAATACTACACAATTTCAAAGAACTAAAGTCTTCCTCAGACTTTAGTTTTTTTTGGTAAAGTCTGAGACTTATTTAAGACTGTGAAAGTGAGAACTACCAGGAAAAGCTTTTGTGTGTTGGTGTGAAACTTTCTAACGGTCTAAAACATCGAGCAGTTTAAGAAAAAGTATAAAACCAGGATTTGGAAAAGGTTCAAGGATGAGACTAAAGATCACTGCAGATGGATTTAGCTTCTGTTGTTCCTTTGTTTGTTAATTATTTTTGATTATGATTTTTGTTATTATATCATTAATATTTTGTCATTTTGTTTGTGTGTGATTATTTTGTCCATACTATCTTTACCACTTGGTATTTGGTAAATTGCTGACAGCTGTGTGAGGTGAAGGAGACCAGGTAAGTCTGACTTCCTCCTTTTGAACATGCAAAAGAAACATTTTACTTTGTTATGTTTAAAGCATATTTTTGTCATGTTCAGATAAATAAATAAAACAACACCATGGAGTCAAAACATAACAGCTGTGTGACGTGAGGCGTTCACAGTCGGCTGGGAAACCAGAGTGTTGCACAGACTGACCGTCTCTGTAGAGGGACTCCTCCAGAGGTTTGGGGTGCATCAGCGTGAACGGCAGCTCCACGGAGACGTCACTGAAAAAAGAGCAGATGGAGGAGGTTTACGGGCCCTGAAGGCACCACGGCAGCTGCAGCAGATCTTCACGGTGTGTTTATGTGTCGCTGTGCGGTTTTATCAGTGTGTTCATTGATGTGGAGAGTGAAAGCTTACCTGGCTGCCAGGTCCCCCAGGAGCCTGAAATCGATAAACATGAATCAGCGTGAGTGTCATATCAGCACAGAGCTGATGGCCTCGAGGGCTTTACTGCCGCAGGAGATAATATCACCATGATGGACCGCCGCCAGGGCGCCGCCGAGCACGCTGACAAAGCAGCAAGCGATACCTGACGCCCGAGTCTGGCATGGACAGCAGAAACAATCCTTCCTCTCAGATCAGCTGATATACAGTCAATCACCCACTTAAGCTTCGAGCCAATCAGATTCTCCCACGGCCATGTTTGCTGCTTTTCTGCACTGAGTGTTTCAGAGACATGGACATGAAGAACTGTTCCAAACTTCTTCGAACTTCTGTCTCATGAATTTTCTCTTATGCCTTCGTGCAGATGTTATAATGTGCCCCAAAATAAAACTAATCCCGACTTTTTTCTCCTAGTTTTAAAGTTTTTACATAGTCTTGTTACTTGCTTTATCTTATCTTGTTTCATCTTGCTCTACGATTTGTAAACTTATAATGTCCGACATCTCTATCTGTCCCATGCTTGCTTATATATGTTTTCTTGATTGATTATTTATTATTGATTATTTATTTATGTTGTTGACTGACCGTATGCATTACAGTGCTCTGGAAAGCTTCAAATGAATTTCCCCTTGTGGATAAGTAAAGTTGTCTTGAATCGAACAAAACTAAAGACCAACACAAACTATTGAGAAACAAAAAAAAAGACTATCAGAAACTGGTATTTAAAGATAAATTTGTCTAATAATTATATTTCTATGGTTTTGAGAGTGATTTTTCTGTTTTAAATCTGCGTCTCTGCTCTTCACCTGAATGCATGCCCTTCCTATGAACAAAACCATATTTTCCATGCTTTAATGCTCTTTATTTAAAGTCAATTAACTTTATATTTATACTTTAATTTCTCTCCTGCCTGCCACAGGGACTGCAGATGGAAATTAGCTGTTTTAAGATCTTTGTTATGAAATAAAATTGTTCCTTTATCGTTGAGTATTGATGATATTGTTAATAAGTAACAACCCCGTTGAACAACACTCCCGAATAAAATATAACAACCAGTTTAAAATGTGCAAGAATTTGTATTTTGCATTTTTGGACCTTACAAAGATTCTGGGTAGAGCTTAAAACTTTAAAATAATGATAAGAAAAAACAAAGAAATAGGGAGAGACAAAAAAAATTGAGCAGGTGAAGAGCATCTCCACTTTAATGAGTGTAATGTTTTTTCATACATGGTCCCTTACAAATGAAATAAAACAAAATAAAAGACTTGCTTGAAATGTCTTACCTCCATTTAAAACCTGGACTCATGAAAAACAGCTGAAGACTTTAAAACATTGTTAAATACTGTATTAGTGTTTTTTGACAGGTCTGGTTAGTTTTACATGGTTGCAGTACCTGGTCAGTCGATGGAGCAGAAGCTTGTCACTAATGCAGTAAGATGTCAGAAAGTACGAGAACTATGAAGCAACAAAGACGATTAGGCAAGCACTGATTTGTTTTTAGCAGCATTACTGCAGAAATAAAAACTTAAGTGCTACATGAAGGATTGGCCACAACGTTGTTCTGAAAAGTGAAACACTGTCATATTTACTTATGTTTTCACCGGCATATGTTTGCTTGTGTGTTAGCAAGACTACACAAAAACTACTGGATGGATTTATACAAAAATGTTGCCAGAGTGGTGGTTTGGTCAAAGGAGGAAGCCTTTAGATTTTGCTTGTGATCCACATATTTGGATTCAAAACATTTTCAAAAATCCGATAGTTTAACATTAGGCCATATAAAAAAATCATATCTCTGCCATAACTTAACGGATTCACTCCCAAATGTACAGGACAATATTTAAAATATGTCTCTATCATCGTAGTAAATTTCATGTGGATCTGATTCAGACTGACAATATAAAAAAACGTTAAAGTTTTTAACGGGAGATCCCGTTCATTTCTCTGCAACTGCAGTGAAGGTGCTGTAGTGTATCGGTTAAATTAGTTACCATGTCAGCTGGTGACTTTCAGCTGGTTGTGTTCCTAAACGTCTTCAGCTGATTAAAGCAGAGTGAGTCCCTGTTTATGTGTCTTTGTTTTGGTTTAGAAACCCAATGATCCAGTGTCATGGAGCAGCCTGTGGTTAGCAGACATGATGGTGTACGATACCATATATGGAGTGTAGGTGTGAGGTCAGAGGTCAGAGGTCAGATATATGATGTAATGTATGACTATAGAGGATGGTTGAACCATGGCGGTCTGATACGGGCTGATGGGTCATGTTTTCAGACTAACAAACTGATATCGACCCGTTAACCTTCGTTAAAATCATACTGAGTTAAAGTCAAAGTTTACTGACCCGCCTCGGGACACGACCAGCTTCACTTTGACCTTGTAGGAAACGATGATCCCCAAAATCTCCTTATTGGCTCCTTCCCTCAACCTGCAGAGACAGAGAGCATCAGCCAATCACAAACAAGCAGACTAACAAACATTAAACTGAACTGAAGAAGATGATCGGAAAAACTGCACTAAAAAACATCACAAAAAAATCACAACAACCAAAAAATAAAACACTTTAAGAACTAAAAATGACAAAAAACCAAAAGAGTGCACAACACCTGGTCTCAAGTTCACTCAGTTTTATTGATTCGTTGTTTTATTTTCTTTTTTTGATGTCTTTATTGTTCAGCCCTCGTTGTTCCTGTTTGCCCAGCAGGGGGCAGTGATGAGCTGAAGTTTTAACAATACAGGAAGAACTTAATTCACCTCATTTGCTGTGTTCGAAATCGTTTCCTATCACAGATATAGTGTGTATATAGTAGGGATGGGATGAAATATAGTTTGGCGAAATATCGCAATACAGAATGTATCGTGGACCCACTGGACTCACAGAGTGCTGGAGGCCAGGTTGGTGTCCTCGTGCTTTAGTTTCCCGTCTAGCGCCAGGCCTCGCTTCTCCCGGTTGTTTGCCAGGAACGGAGTCAGCGTGAAAACTTTGCAGAAAGTCGAACTCGGCGCGACGACGTCACTGAAACAGAAAAACATCTTCAGAATCTTCAGAACTGTGAAATTACTGTGCAGTTATCTAACAATGTGCAATTAATGTGCAATCCTCTAACAATGTGCAATTACAGTGTGGAAGTACACCCATGAACAATCACTGAATCCCACGTGCAATGACTCAGTAAATGTGTTTATAATCTTTATGATTTGCTTTAGTTTTGTATCCAGGTCTGTAGTATATTTTATACTTTATGTTTTATATAGGCAGAGTAATAGAGTAATAGTAGAGTAGAGTAAACTTTTTAAACTTAAGTCTATTTTTTATTCTATTGATGCTATCCACTTTGCTGCTGTAACACTTAAAATTTCCCCAAGAAACTTAAAAAAATAAAGTTTTATTCTATTCATTTCTATTCTGTTTTATTCTATTCTAGTCCTCATGGTCCATCTGTGTTTGGATCACAGTGTTACAGACCACCTCACAGGTGCACCGTGTGGACTTTGTAGACCAAACCAAAGCGGATCAGGACTCACTCGGACTCCTCCGTGGCCACGGGACATTTGTACTGCGCCGTGTTGAAGAGGCAGATGTCAGCGTACTGCCGGACTGAGGACACAGAGACAGACGGTCAGACCAGCTGATGCTGCGCACACGCACACGACGAGCTCGGACCCACCTGAGATCTTCATCTTCTTCACCGTCTTGTTGGTGTTGTTGGTGACGTGGACGTTGACGCTGATTGGCTCGCCGTGGTAGTAGATCTGAAATAACATGGAGGTCAGACAGTCCTCGTCAGAAGTACTCGAGTACTTGACACTGGCTCTTCAATCTGTTTGGTGGAGGTCCTGCCCCCTGCTGGTTGGGCCCGGTGTTACCTCTTTGTCCAGAGAAGCTTCCAGGTGCAGAGGTTTGTCCGACATCAGGAACTGCCTGGTGGTCTCTGCGGTGGGCTGAGGGCCCGGCTTCTCTGGAGCGTACTGGACCTTCCTGATCACCAGACGCACCGAGTTCCTGCAAACACAACAGGGGTCAGGTTTAGGTAGAGGGTCTAGATATATGGCCCTTTTCCATTAGCCCTACTCTACTCTACTCGCCCTGTTCTGCTTTTCCATTAGCCCCAGTCGGCTGCCCAACAGGGTGAGCGGCACTGCAGTGACGTCATTTTGAGCGCGACACAACAATCTGTGTCTTTTTGTCACAAACTGAGTAAAAAAGGAAAGCAGAAGAAGGCTGCAGGTGGTAAGAAGAAATACCCCTTGAGAAGCACAGGAGAGTTTTGGAAGCTATACAACAGAATGAAGCCGAGGACGAGAGCAATCCAGCTGCAAAGAAAAGACGTATGAGGGTAAGCTAATGGTAGCTACCGCCAGCATGCTAGGTCGTCGTGCTCATGACTCATCGATGATGACATTGTCTGACCAATCAGTCAGTGACGTCATCTTTCAGTATCGACTCAGCTCGCTTGGAACCAGATCGGAGTAGGTACTAAAACTAGCTTGTTTTAGGAGGTACCAGGCTAGTGGAAACACGCTGCTAATCGAGTAGAGCCAAGTAGAGTAGGGCCAAGGCGTGCTAGTGGAAAAGGGATAATAGTGTGGTCTGATCATCAGAGTTTATTCTGTTGACTAATTATTCTCTTCATAGTTTTCATCAACACCCTTTTCCCCTGATGAAAACTGGACAGTAACTAATCAAAACAAGAGCACATGGACAAAAACTCAAAAAACATTAACCTCTACAGCACCAAAGTGTCTGATTTCAGGAATACTTGTGTGTGTCTGGTGTGTATCCATGTAAGGCAAAAGCATACATCCCTAGAAATGTGTCCATGTGAGGGCTGCAGATGTCCTGTTAAGGTAGTATATAGCTTTAATGACAGCCAAGGCTAGTTTTATTGTAACTGTAACTGTGTATGCAACTCCTAATCCATATAAACCATGGCCAAACTGAAGTCGAGGAGAAAGACATCATCGGCAGTCCCTCCCAGGTAGCAGCTGTGCCTGTATGATTCTGGTGTTGCTTTTTGGAATAAACACATTATTCTGAAGCTGTCTTCTGCACATCACAAGCAGTCGAGATAAAATCCTTGCACGCTCTCTAACAAAAATGTAAGAAAATGTGAATTGTTTTTCAAAATCCTCGCCTGACCACATTGTTATAAAACCTCTCTAAACACACCAGATGGACAGTTTCATATTGAAAATATTTCACAAACTCATCAGGAAAAGAGCCCTGCGAAAATGTTTTCAGGGGCAGAACGTTCAAAAACAACAGCAGCTTGTGATTGGACGATCGTTCTGCTTGTCACATTCATTACAGACCAATCATATCAAGCAACACTGCCTTGTATGACTTAGGGTCTTTTTCAAACCGCCCCCTACACTCTCCCTACCCACTACCCCTCTGTTTGCATGTCCTTGCAGAGGGTCTGCCATATTAAGGGACATCCCAAACTGATTCGCGGGAGCTATCAAACCCTCCGCAAGTGAGTCTGCGTGGATGCCGACTCACCGTGCACGTGCAGTGCTAAAGTGTGTCCGGTGTCAGCCATGGAGGAAGCAACATATGAATGTAAGTTCCACTTAAGTGCCTGCACAAACTCTGTTAAACTAAGACAACTATTTCCTGATTGTCATGCAGATGTTTACAACTTTAGTTTTACATTAGTTGTAAGGCCTGCCCTGCATTAGTCCAAAGGAGTGTGTAGGGGCCGGTTTGAAAAGACCCACAGTATACGTAGTGGCTAAACATAGCGACTAACGACAGCAAACAACAGTTAATGGCCATTAGCCACAGCAGGTAATGGCTTTTAGCCACTACAGCTAATGGCCATTAACTGTTGTTAATTGTTAATTGTTTGCTTTTGTTAGCCATTAGCCGTAGCAGCCAACAGCGATTAGCTTAAACTACCTTAAGATTACAGTTTCACTTTAAATTATCCCACAGATGATTCATTTAACACTTGAGACATGAACCTTGTCAAAGACAATCCCTACAAGTAAACTTCTGAGGAGAGCAGATTTTGCTAAATTTACTGTCCTTAGTATGGTTATTAAAATTGACTGAATACTCAGCTTAATTGCATGTTTCAAAAAAGAGATAAAAACGAGTAAGAAAATGAGGTTTTGTCCATGGGTCGGTGGTAAAATTGGTATTACTATTTAACAATAAGGTTGCAAATACAGTTTCAGGAAATGGGGAGGCCCCTTGGTGTTTTAAATGTAATTTCAACTCGATCTTATTAATAGTTGTGCTAGTGAAGTGGATTTTATCGGGGGGTTGTTCTCAGGTCTGGGGTCAGGTTTAGGGTCAGGTTTAGGGTCAGGGTCAGGGTCACATAACCTGATAGTGCACACCAGGGGCTCAATAAACCATCCTTTATACAAGTTTAAATCACTGCAGCTCGTAGTAAGAAGAATAGAAACACAAATCACTCATGAAGTTCCTACGCAAGAACTAAAATTCATTAAGTGGGAAAGTTAATTAGTTTCATCTCTGCATGCATCTGTGTTATAATTCAGGTTTAATATAGTGTGGCCTGATCGTTACCCTCCTGCCTTTTGGATTATCAGGCTGATCAGTTTTACTTTGCTGTTTCTCTTAATTAACAATAAGGAGTTCATTTCTGTGCCCACGATAAGAGTGGACATAAACTAGACTGTCCCTTTAAAAAAGAGCCTGACCCCAATGTTAACACAAGAGAGTCAACTCTAAAACTGATCATCCCCAGACACAACACTTCTTACTTTTGTCTTTTTTTGTTAATTTTTTGATGATAAACTGAAGGAGCACTGCATCACAGTGAGAGGAATCAGTTTATGGAACAATCTGAATAAAGAAACAAAAGAAGCTCAAACAAATTTTATCTTTAAAAAAAGTTTCAAAGTCATTGTGTTGAGTAAATACAGAGAAATGTGTTCATCTAACTCCTGCTATGTTTGTTTTATGGAAAAATGTGATGTAACATGTGAACCTTTGTTTGACTTGTTGGTTGTTCCTGATAATAAGACATAATGAGCTGTAAAAAGGCACGTTGGCCTGAAGCTCATGTGTTTAGTTAACTAATCTCTTATGAGAATGGAGCAGACTTTATAAGATTTCTCTTCATTCTGCTCCTTTTCATCCACGTTTTAGTTTTTTTTCTTTGGTTGTATTGTATATTTTATATACTAAAAAAATGAAATAAAATCCTAAAGACCTAAAACTGGGGATATTTTGGGTGATTTGGGTCATGTAGTCAGGGTCAAACGATCAGTTTTTGGGATTTTCCTTCCATCAAACTGCAGTTTTTACCTTTTGTGGATCTTTTCCTCGACGTTTTCAGCACAGAAAGCTTTCACCTCAAAGTCGACCCCACAGGCCTGAGGACACACAGACAAAGATTAGGAATGATCAGAGCCAGGAGCCAGGATTAATGAACCAGTCCAAAAAGTTAAGGATCTCCTGGTTTATCATCAGCGGTTTGCAGAGTGGAGTGTGGCTAATGCTAATGCTGACAGTGCTAACAGTTTGGTGAAACAATTGCAGCTTCACTAAACTTCACCTCAAGTCCCGTTGAAACACTCTGTTCCTGAGAGAGTCTGTCTATGCAGTGGGATTTTTGGTTTTGTCAGGTTTGTAGGTTTGTGGGCATTTTGGCTGTGAGGTAGCAGAAAAGTGAGGCTAATGGGGTCAACAGTGGTTTCTTTTCTTTTCAAACTTGTTCACAGATAAAAACAACTGCTGAAGTTCTGTAGATGATCTTAAATGATCACCTGGTCCCCTGTCTGATTGATCACGGTTGCATGAGTGAAAAGGGATTCAGACGGAGCATTTGACTGGGACTTCAGGACTGCTTTAACCCCCCATGAGAAAAGTGAAAACCATTCCTAACCAGAAACCGTGGCTGAATGCTGAAGTACGGTCAGCTCTCCATACCCGGCTTGTGGCCTACAAATCTGGTTCTCAAGAGGAGTACAAAAAGGCAAAATACGCTCTCATGGCAACCATCAGGCGAGCAAAGAGGGAATATGGTCAGAAAATGGAGTCCAAGCTCGTTACTACCAACCCGAGACACCTATGGTGTGGACTCCGGGCTATAACTGACTATAAGGGAAATTCCATCCATACCCCACAAATAACACCCACCCTCCCGGATGAACTTAACATGTTCTATGCCAGGTTCGACTCCTCTGTCACGCCCACCAGCACAACTGGCCCCCCCCTCCCTACCACCCATGCGGGAGAGCAGACCCCCCCTCAACCCCCCTCCGACGCAGAGCAGGACCATCCTTTCACCATCACCGAGGCTGACGTCCGCCGCTCCTTCCGCCGGATCAACCCACGTAAGGCAGCTGGTCCAGATGGCATACCTGGACGGGTCTTGAAAGCCTGCGCCCACCAGCTGGCAGGGGTGTTCACGGGTATATTCAAATAGTCACTCTCCCTCAGAACTGTTCCGACTTGTTTTAAGTCCAGCACCATCATTCCCATCCCCAAACAGCAGAAAGTGACCAGTCTCAATGACTGGTGCCCCATAGCCCTAACCCCTATAGCCAGTAAGTGCTTTGAGGGGCTGGTGAAAGCACAAATATGTTCCTTGCTCACCCCCACCCTGGACCCCCTGCAGTTTGCTTATCGCACCAATAGAAGCACAGAAGACGCCATAAACCACGTCCTCTATACTGCACTCTCCCACCTGGAGGGCCGGAACACTTATGTGAGGACGCTATTTGTTGATTACAGCAGCGCGTTCAACACTATAGTTCCATCTAGGCTCACCGGGAAGCTCCGGGACCTGGGCCTGCCCACAGCCCTGTGTGACCTGATCCTGGACTTCCTGACGGGCCGCCCCCAGGTGGTGAGAGTGGGCAACTGCCTGTCCTCCTCATTGAGCCTGAGTACCGGAGCACCACAGAGCTGTGTTCTCAGTCCGCTCCTGTACTCTCTGTACACCCATGACTGTGTGGCCTCTCATCCATCCACCACCATCATGAAATTTGCAGATGACACGGTGGTGGTGGGGCTGATCACTGGGGATGATGAGACGGCATACAGAGAGGCAGTGGACAACCTGGGGAAGCGCTGTGAGGAGGACCGCCTCCTGATGAACGTCTCCAAGACTAAGGAGGTCATCATTGATTTCAGGAGGGGAAGGGACCCACATCTTCCTCTCACCATCAAAGGAGAAGCGGTGGAGAGGGTGGAGTCCTTTAAGTACCCGGGTGTAAACATTCATGAAAAGCTGAAGTGGGAAGTCCACACAACTGCGGTGGTTGCCAAGGCACAACAATGCCTATATGGACTAAGGCGGCTCAAGAAGTTTGGCCTGAGTCCCCACACCACCAGGGCCTTCTACCGTGGAACAATTGAGAGCCTGCTGACAAGCAGTCTCACCAGCTGGTATGGAAACTGCACTGTAAAAGACCGCAAGGCCCTTAGTAGGGTGGTGAGCTCAGCCGTGCTGATCACTGGGTGCACACTACCCAGCTTGGAGGAGCTTTATAATCAGCGGTGCCTCAGGAAGTCCCAGAGGATTATTAAGGACCCCACTCACCCTCACAACCATCTGTACAAGGTACTATCCTCAGGGAGGAGATATGAACACATCAAGACCAAGACTGACAGAAGGAAAAACAGTTTTTTTCCTCAGGCCATGAGACTGCTCAACAAATGAACTCTCTGACCTCATGACTGTATATTGCCTTGTGTCCTTAACTGTTTTAATTAGTTTTTTTTTTTTTTTAACATACCCGCTTTTATCCCTTATTATTTTTATTCCAGTATTATTTTTATGTATTATATTTTAAACCATGGAGCGAAGAACCAAATATAAGTTTTTCACAGTGTATGTACTTATACATTATCTTGTGACAATAAAGCATCTTGAATCTTGAATCTTGAACCCCAAAAAGCCTTGGTTTATAGAACACTTCTGCTTTTATTGTCGGGAGAGAGGCACCACATGTAAACATTAATTTAGACATTTATAAAAAACTATTTTATTTGTTTATTTTTAATATTTTACACAAGGACATTTAGAGCAGTGGCTCACAAACTTTTCACAGCCTGTACCCCTTCAGACGCTCAACTTTTCGCCATGTTTCCTCGACTCTCACACACTTACAGCAGCTAGAAAAAAGAAAGAAACTTATCTATAAGCCTTCACTCTACCTCCACATTTAACGACCAAATAAAATCTCTTACAGTGAATTATTTCTCACTAAACAGATTTATTGACCAGCAATGTCAGTGGACAACACCAGTTCACTTTTGAAATAGAAATTCACATTTCTGGAACATACCGTAAAATACCCAATAGTAGCCGGGGTGTTTATTTGCTTCAATCAGTGAGCAGACCAGGCATTTATTTGGGACAGGCGTTTAATTCCTTTTGCACAAAAATTTTACTTAGCAAAAAATGAAAAAATATGGTAAATATAATCAAATTATTTATTTACACCAGTATGAATAACACCTGTAAATTTTCAAGGCAAGATTACAGTACTGTAGTTACACTAATGTCTTCTTCTTTCAACTCAGCACTCTCTAAACACTCTTAATACTGGTCAAAATGACCATTAGTTAAGTTAAGGTCTTACTTCTTTTTTTTGCTGCACCAGGGACATGGAGATAAGCAGTAATGTACCGCTAACTGACGTGACCGGCCTCCTGATGTTAATTAAGGGCAAAAAACAAACAGCGGCAGTGGCAACGTCTTCTTCTTTGAATTTTCAAAGCCGGAAGATAATGGCTTTCTGCTCTCTAGTGCCCTCTGTACACGTTGAGTATAGCAGCACTATCATGAAACAGAGTGCCTCACACCAACCTGCATTTGTTGACATACAGAGGGAGGAGAAGCCGACAGGACGTCCAGAGAGACAAACAAACCATGTGGACTGTTAAGGTTCAGTCTGATCATGTTTCTTTTCAAGTGTCAGCTGTCAGCTGTGAGCTCAGCGTTAGCATATGCCTTCTGTAAACTTCTACCGTAGCTCCTAGGCTGTGCTGAATCAATTACACCCGCCGTTTATTTGGGACCGGGCGTTTATTTGGTATTTTACGGTATTCAGTTATGAATTTAATGCTGTTAAAAACTCACCACAGCTCTGATGAGAAGCCTGTCTGGACTTATGTTACTATAAGAATTTTACATAATTCAGGACAGATTTTCTTCTCCAAGATGCCTCACCAGTCCATCCATCTCTCTGCCAACACCTCAGGCCTTTATCAGATTCACAACGTAAACATTTGCCAGTTTGGACTTTAACAACAGAAACAGCAGTTTGAAACCTGACAGATATTCATGAACCCCAGTCTGAGAATCACTGATTCAGAGCTGGCATAGAAGAAGACAACCTGAAAACATAATCCCTGGAGCCTCAGCTGTTGTTGGCAGTAATGGACAGGAGAGCAGAGGCTGATTATTAAAGGTTATCATCATCACAGCGGGTTTAAGGTCAAAGCGACCCACCTTCCCAGTGTCCTCGGGGCCCGGCTGCAGGGTGACGGAGCACGGCAGGTTCAGAGGAATCTGAAACACCAGAAGGAAACAAAGCTGAGACATGGATGCTAAAAAGTGCTCGTGAAGTTTTTACCAACCGCAGTTCAGACCAAAGACTCACGATGAGCTAAAATCAAACAAATTGTAGAGCACATTTCATACACAAGGCAATTCAAAGAGCTTTACATCACAAAACAATGCATTAAAATCACAGTAACAAATAAACCAACATTAATCATTATAAAATAAATTTAAAGAGAAGAGTGCAGATAAGATCCTTTCAGTCATATGCACAGTTAAACAGCTGTTTGAGCTTAGATGTGAACATTGTCAGAGTAGAGGCCTGTCTCACATCTTCAGAAAGACTGTTCCAGATTTTAGCTGCAGAAAACTGAAACCCTGATTCTCCATGTTTAGTCCGGACTCTGGGCCCCAGCAGGAGGCCGGCCCCTGAGGTCCTCAGAGTCTGAGATGGTTCATATGGCACTAACATGTCAGAGATTTACTTTGGTGCTAGGCCATGGAGAGACTTGTACACAAGCAGAGCTGCTTTAAAGTCTATTCTCTGAGCCACAGGAAGCCAGTGTAGGGACCTGAGCACAGGACTAATGTGTTCGTACTTCCTGGTTCTGGTCAGAACCCGAGCAGCAGTGTTCTGGATGTGCTGCAGCTCTTACAGCTCGTTAGGAGGCCGGTGAGCAGGCCGTTACAGTAGTCCAGGGGTGAGCAACTATCAACACCAAAAGGGCCACATTAATTTTCTTAAGTGCCCGAGGGCCACACTGTTACATATTGCTGGCTCTCTCAATAAAGAAAAATACATAAATAAACCAAAAAAAAAAAGATAAATCTTAGGAGTATACCAACGCTTTAATATCCTAACTCAAACACAATTAAAATCAATAATGATCTAAATGAGCATGACACATATTTAAAGCTAATTTAAGCTTCTTTTAATGCAATAAAAGAACAAATGTTTACCAGTTTATAAAGCTCAAATATATTACCATTGTTTCCAAACATGTTTTTTTTACCAATACTGTAAGTTATATCTTAATGCATGAAAAGATATTTTTAGAGACACGATCATAGCTGAGTAGGAACTCATATGACTTGTAAAAAAATAAAGCATGTACCAACAATCTGAGGTCAGTAAAAATATATAATCACTTATCCAGATTTATGCATTATACTGTACTGGTTACTCATGATGAATCATATTTAGCATCTGATGTTTTGATTTTTCATTTTTCCAGTTTTTGTTTTTTTTGTGGAAATGACTGGTGGGCCACATTGAACGAGGTGAAGGGCCACATATGGCCCCTGGGCCGCCAGTTGCTCACCCCTGCAGTAGTGTGACCTACTAGAGACAAATGCTTGGATAAGTCTCTCCAGGTCAGGTTTAGACTCGACACCTCTGATTTAGTGAATGTTTTTAGATGGTAAAGGCTGCTGATGTTCTTGATTTGATGTGGACGTTAACGTTAAAGTCTGAGTCCATTATTACCCCGAGGTTTCTAACCTGATTTATAGTTTTTAGAGAGAGAGGGAGACTGGAGGTGACTGCTGACAAATCATCTGACAGCCGTTTGGCTCACATCAAGAGTTGCCAGGTCGGCTGATTGTCAGCGATGTTCTCCTTTTTAAAAGCTGCTCGTAAATATCTGCAGATGCAGGTTGTGGTTTTGGTTCTTTGGGTTTGTTGTTCTCTTAATCCAGGAGGGATCTGCTGCTCTCTCTACTATCAACATAAACTCAATTCAGAAGTTACACAAACTATTTTATCCACTCAAAACACAAATGTAAATTTGTGTTTAAATAGAAGCAAAAATGATGTTTTCACCAAAACTAAATCCTTACAGCCGGAATTAAACTGATTTCTAATGTAGCTGTTATTAAAGCTGCAGAGGATTAACATAAAACTTCAATAACAGTCTGACTCTGTCTGTTTGGTGACAAAAATCAAGGTTAAACTGTTAAATGATAACAGAGTTATAAAGAACTGCAGCTCCTCCTTCACTTCTGTAGAGAAGGATGTTCACCTCCAAACTAAAGGACGTTTAATAAGTATATTCAGAGACATATAAGAAAAAATGTCACATTTTACAGTAATTTACCAGCAACAAGACACCAGTAAATGACTGTGAATGTCTTTACTGTAGCATTACTCTATTTACATTAATGAAAACATTTGTGTAAAGAAATCACACCGTCTTTCAGTTTATAGCATTATTACTGTTTTATAAAAAAACCCTCATCCTTTCTGTTTATCCATTTACACTGTCATGATTAAACAACTCTTTGATGCATTTTAAATTACAGTGACCTAGCTGTATTTTAGTTACTGACCATGTATTAGCAAGATATACTTTTATAAAACAATACATGATTTTTCATGCAATAAAATACATTTACCTAAACAATGGCATCAAATATGTGAAACATTACAGATATTTTTTTACCTGCTTCTGGTATTTACTGTAGGGACATTTTACAGCATATAACTGTAGATTTGATGGTAAATGGTGTAAATTTTACTAAAATCAGAATGTTTCTCTGTAATATTTTCCATTTACAGTAATTTACTGCACAGCTGTTCACAGTAGGTGCTGCAGATGTTACAGTAAAATACTGTGAAGTTTACAAAATCAGTTACAGTGCATGTTTTTTTAAAAAAGCTGAAGGTGGCCTGTTTTTGACGTGGATGCTTATTTCAGAATAAAATGTGGCAGCTCTGCTCAGAGCGCTGCAGGAGCTCCAGCTGATCATAAAACAGTTTCTCTGAACAGAAGCATCTGTCATCAGCCGGCACTCATCACTAATTCATGAGGCTAGAGGATGAACGTCAGGCTCCATCATCTTCATCATCATCATCATCATCATCATCATCTTCTTCATCATCTTCATCAGCCTGCAGCTCGGTGAAGAAGCATCAGCCTCACACTCAAACCTGTCGGTTACCTCGAAGGCAAACGGGTTGTCGGTTACCTCGAAGGTAAACGGGTGGGCGGTTACCTCGAAGGTAAACGGGTTGTCGGTTACCTCGAAGGTAAACGGGTTGTGGGTTACCTCGAAGGTAAACGGGTGGGCGGTTACCTCGAAGGTAAACGGGTTGTGGGTTACCTCGAAGGTAAACGGGTTGTCGGTTACCTCGAAGGTAAACGGGTGGGCGTGCTCCCCCAGTTTCTTGATCAGACGCTCCTGAAGACGAGTCAGACTCTTCTTCTCCTCGGGCAGTGGAGGAAACGCCTGGATGTTCGCCACAAACAGGTCCTTACGAAAGGTCAGGCCCAGGACGTCCAGGTCCTCACGGCCGTAACGAAACGCACAGGTCAAGGTCACGAACACTGACGGGAAGGACACACAGCATCAGGGTCAAGGACACGTGTGAGGAGACACTTCAGAGGAACAGTAATCACAGACTGTTAAAGTTCTGCTTTAGAATAATAATTTAAAAATAACAAAAACAATTCGTAATTATAGAGAAAATACACATAAAGTAATAACAAGAATAAAATAATAATAAGAAATAATGAAAAAAAATTATAACAATACCAATAATGATAATGACAATATCAACAACAATATTACACTAATAATAATACCAATAATGATAATAATGATAATAATGATAATAATAATAATAATAATAATAATAATAATAATAATAATAATAATAATAATAATAATTTAATATTCTTTATTTAATCAGGTAAAAAAAAAAAATGGTTGAGATTTAAAACCTCTTCTTCATGAGTGACCTGACAGAGACGGCAGCACAAAACAGAAAATAAACAGATTATGATCATAGATACACAAACTAGAGTAAAACAACATCACATGATAAAATGGAGCAACCACAAGAACCAATGAAGTTAATTTGTCTTTTATGATTAATTTTATAATAAAATAATAAAGATAATACAAATAATATAAATAATAATAATAATAATAATAATAATAATAATAATAATAATAATAATAATTATTATTATTATTATTATTAATAAAATAAAAATAATTTAAAAAATGTTAAAAATAAATGTAATTTTGTAGCACTTTTAAAAACAGAGCTTTACAAAGTGCTTTGACCAACAGAAGAATTTAAATAAATAGACCAAAACAACAAACTCTAACAAAAACAAACCCTGAGAACAGAGCAGGAGCACGTCTGATGGTGTCATGTTCTCCCTGTGCGTGTGAGGTTCTCTTGTTTCCTCCCTCAGATCAAACACATGCTCAGTAATCGGTGTGTTCTAGTTCTAATTTGTCTTTTTGTATGGATTTAAGTCTGCTGTCTTGTCTCGGAATGCCAGCCCTGTGATTGGCCGGTAGTAGGTGTAGCCCCGCCCTCTTACCCCGACCCTCACCTTTCCTCTCCTTCAGGTACTCAGGGTCGATCAGGACAACGCCATCTACAGGAGGGGGGGTGAAAAACAGCCGGATCAGCTTCGTCAGCAGTGAGCTAACAGGAGATGCTAACATGAGATGCTAACAGTGGACGCTAACAGGAACTGCTCATAGGAGACGCTAACAGGAGACGCTAACAGGAGACGCTAACAGGAGGTGCTAACAGGAGGCGCTAACAGGAGGTGCTAACAGGAGGTGCTAACGTTAGTATAAGGGACCTCACCGACAGGCTCCACCAGGTCCACGTGGTCCACGAAGTCTCTCTTGCCCAGGTAGACGGTGAGCTGTGGGAGGAGCATGAGATCAGCCAATCAGAGACGAGCCTGCACCTGATTGGCCACATGGATCCAGAGAGCCTCGTGTTGATCAGGGCTTTGAGTCGAGGATGCTTTTGTGTTTCAGGCAGAGATTTGACTCTCTTACTGAGCGTACATGCTAATGAGGATGTTCTGTGTTATGAGGGCCAAATCATTAGGAACAGGTCTCACTCTTTATATAAGAGTGCTGAGACGGCGACTCCTCTGTTAGCCTTTGTTCAGAGTCTCATCATAGTTATTTTTTAAAGTTCATTTTAAAGAGTTTGTTGTTTAAACTCAACATGTAAAAGAGTTTAAACAACGTTCTGATTAATTTGGTCATTTAATGATGTTTTACTGGTGCGTCCATTTTTGGACTTAATGTCCCGTGTGTAACTTTTAATGGGACATTAAATCTGAATGAACGAGGACCCTCACAGATCAGCTCAGGTTTACCTGACGACCAAAAGCATTAACCCTTCATGTGCTGAGCAGGTAAGAGTCAGGACTCACCTTTCCATTAGGACTGGCCTTCTTAAACACCCTGAAACAGACGAGAGAAGAACGACTTAGACCAGGTCAAGCTAGTCAATGCTTTAATGTCCTTTTAATGCTGTAAAACTGTTGATGCCATGACTCAAGAAAAATCACACAGGTTTGTTTTTGTTTTTTATAAAAGATGATTTTTATGATAAAACTGTCAAACAAATGTTTCATTTTATTCACGTCAGAACTTTATGGAGCTGAGAGAGAACTTAGATCACAGCATGTTTACACGGATGTATCTGGTGAATCACAGTTTATAATTATATCAAACCTCAAATCTAACTTTATTTATAAAGCACCTTTCATACATTAAAGGATAAGTTTGGTTTCTACAGCTTCCACATTGTTTATAGAATGAAGTAGAACAATATACTCACCCAGAAGGCTTTCCTGATCCAAACAGTGCTTCAGGAGATATTTAGATCCAAAATTGAGCGGCGGACATCCGTATAATGGTAGCACACGGGGCATGTATAGCGCCGCTCCTAAAACTCATTAATAGTCCAAAAACTCATTAGTTTCACCAATATTTCATCGTGGTCCACTCACGCTACTCCTCCATTACAGTCTGTGTCACTCCAGATATGTTTTTGTGACTGTACTGACCTCTGAACTGAAAACTGCTCTCTGGTCAGCTGTTCTTCTCTAAAGAAACTTTCTAAAGATAGTCTTCAGTTCAAAGGTCAGCACAGTCACAAAAACATGTCTGTTAATGGAAAACATGCACACAGATCTATGTGTGCTGCAGGGCCAGCGAGGGGCTGCAGACCCCCACCAGGCCAAGACGACGACCAGAGACTTAAGATATGGAATAAAAACATAAAACTACAAAGGCTAAGGATCATAAAAACTAACTAAATAAGTAAAGTTACATAAAATACTAATAAGTGGCTAAAATATCTTATGGAGTAATAGATAATAGCACTATGAGCCTTCTGGTCTTCATCAGCACACGTGCTTATTATATTATGATTATCAGATATTATATTTTGTCTTGTATGGTTTTTAAAGTTCTGCAGAAACCCTGAGCTGAGCGGGTGATAATAGATGCTGTAACGAGCTGAATGATACAGAGTCAGTTTATAAATAATGAGCCACAATCACACTGAGTCACAGCAAACCCCGGTCATCATGGGAAACAAAGACCAACAGAGCTGAAGACCAGAAAACAGTCATATCACCACACGAGCAGACTTTACCAGTGAAGCAAAAGTGTCAGTCATAGACTGTTTTTGGGCTAAACTTCAAAATGTTACCAGTAAAAACTCAAAGCTTTGCTGGTATGCTATTAAAGCAAAACGTTTGTTAACTAGTCATACTAGTAAACTGTTTTTAGTAGAACTAGAAAAGCCAAAAGATTCACTATTCATGCTTGTAGAAATAGTGAAAATGAAGTAGGCGGGATTATAACCAATTCAGCTCCCTGATTGGCTGTTACATTTTCAAAAGCCAATGAGAAGCCTGCATTATCCCGCCCCCTATTAGCACATAAGGACTCAAAAAAGTGTATTTTTAGAACTTGTTACACTTTTTGCTTCACGAGTAAAGTCTACTTGCACACTAGCTGATGAAATTAAATACGCGTGCTCCAAATAAAAGTACTACAGCTGAACTAGGGCTGGGCAGTATGGCCTAAAAACAAAATCCCAGATTTTTTCTCCCACAAAACTTGATTTACAATTTTAATCAATTTTATTCCTCTCAAAGCAAAAAAAAACTCCAAGTAACACAAAAATGACATGAATCAAGTTCTGCCTTTATGTTGTTAAAATATATTCCTAAACCAATCAGAATTTCCCTCTTAAATTAAAGTGTGTGTTAAAATAAACACTGAAAGCTGAGGGATGTTCACAGCTTGTTAACATGTTTCTCTCTGATCAATATTTAATCTAATTTAAATAAATAAATAAATACAAGCCTATAAAAGTGTAAAACCTGACAGAGCCACCATCATCAAAACTGAAAAGTTTTAGCATTTCTGTTTTTTCAAACTTCACAACTACTTACAGTGTTAGTAAGTTAATGGAAAAAAATCTACATTTTTAATTAATGTTTAAATCGTCTGCAGAAAATAATTTGAATTGATCGATTTAATCTTTATATTGCCCAGCCCTAAGCTGAACCATGGTTGATATCACTGATGTGGACCATCTCTTCTGCTGCGTTAATGACCCTCATCAGGACCTTGTCCTCAGTCCTGTCGGCTAAGCTTTAGCACAAAAAGACGGGGAACAAAATAATCTGGGAGCTCGGTAAACCGGAACACCCCTGCTTAACTTTACTTTACTGTCATTGCCAAAATAACAGCTGTTAAGAATAACAACGAGATTACGTCAGACCAAAACCACATCTGAGACCTGCTCTGCTTCCCTAATCATCACCATCATCATCATCATCACCATCATCACCTTCATCATCATCACCTTCATCAGCAGCTTCCTGTCCCAGAGCGTCTGCGTAATGCTCTCTGGCATAACCCCCCTCTGTGTTAATGTGGTCGTAAATTAGCCGCTGCGGCTCCATTAGCTTTCAGCTTCCTCCTGAATGGACCTTCATCAATCAGCAGCATCAGGACGCCGTCTTACCAGAAACCGCTGAGTCTCCTGGGAGCTCGCTCAGCAGCCGATTAGCTGCTCGCCATCATCTCAGGCTAATTAGTCCAATTAAATCTGAAAGCGTGAGAGCTGGGATCACATCAGAGCTTGAACAGCATCAGGAGCCCAGGTTTGGAAACCCATAAAATAAATCACCTCATATCTGAGGATGAATTCATGAACCTCCTGAAACTGAAGCTGCTCAAACAAACAGGCCTCAACTGTTTAATGACGACCTGTTTGTGATCTACAAAACACAAAACCAGTGAAGTTGGCACGTTGTGTAAATCGTTAATAAAAACAGAATACAATGATTCGCAAATCCTTTTTAACTTATATTCAATTGAATACACAGCAAAGACAAGATACTTAATGTTCAAACTGGTAAACTTTGTTATTTTTTGCAAATATTAGCTCATTTAGAATTTGATGCCTGCAACATGTTTCAAAAAAGCTGCACAAGTGTCAAAACAGACTGAGAAAGTTGAGGAATGCTCATCAAACACTTATTTGGAACATCCCACAGGTGAACAGGCTAATTGGGAACAGGTGGGTGCCATGATTGGGTATAAAAGCAGCTTCCCTGAAATGCTCAGTCATTCACAAACAAGGATGGGGTGAGGGTCACCACTTTGTGAACAAATGTGTGAGCAAATTGTCCAACAGTTTAAGAACAACATTTCTCAACCAGCTATTGCAAAGAATTTAGGGATTTCATCATCTACGGTCCGTAATATCATCAAAAGGTTCAGAGAATCTGGAGACATTACTGCACGGAAGCAGCAAGGCCCAAAACCAACATTGAATGCCCGTGACCTTCCATACCTCAGGCGGTACTGCATCAAAAACCAGCATCACTGTGTAAAGGATATCACCACATGGGCTCAGGAACACTTCAGAAAACCACTGTCAGTAACTACAGTTCATCTACATCTGTAAGTGCAAGTTAAAACTCTACTATGCAAAGCCAAAGCCATTTATCAACAACACCCAGAAACACCGCCGGCTTCACTGGGCCGAGCTCATCTAAGATGGACTGATGCAAAGTGGAAAAGTGTTCTGTGGTCTGACCAGTCCACATTTACAATTGTTTTTGGAAACTGTGGTCGTCGTGTCCTCCAGACCAAAGAGGAAAAGAACCATCCGGACTGTTATAGGCGCAAAGTTCAAAAGCCAGCATCTGTGATGGTATGGGGGTGTATTAGTGCCCAAGGCATGGGTAACTTACACATCTGTGAAGGCACCATTAATGCTGAAAGGTACATACAGGTTTTGGAGCAACATATGTTGCCATCCAAGCAACGTCTTTTTCATGGACGCCCCTGCTTATTTCAGCAAGACAATGCCAAGCCACATTCTGCACGTGTTACAACAGCGTGGCTTCATAGTAAAAGAGTGCGGGTACTAGACTGGCCTGCCTGTAGTCCAGACCTGTCCCCCATTGAAAATGTGTGGAGCATTATGAAGCGTAAAATACAACAATGGAGACCCCGGACTGTTGAACAACTTAAGCTGTACATCAAGCAAGAATGGGAAAGAATTCCACCTGAAAAGCTTCAAAAATTGGTCTCCTCAGTTCCCAAACGTTTACTGAGTGTTGTTAAAAGGAAAGGCGATGTAACACAGTGGTAAAAATGACCCTGTGACAACTTTTTTGCAATGTGTTGCTGCCATTAAATTCTAAGTTGATGATTATTTGCAAAAGAAAATAAAGTTTCTGTTTGAACGTTAAGTATCTTGTCTTTGCTGTGTATTCAATTGAATATAAGTTTAAAAGGAATTGTAAATCATTGTATTCTGTTTTTATTTAAGATTTACACAACGTGCCAACTTCACTGGTTTTGGGTTTTGTACGAGTGCTAACTTTCCCTAACTTTAGCTTTATTTCATTTGTAATTTTCAACTTAACTTTTATTCAACCTGACAGATTAATAACTTATACATACCAAAGTAGGTACATAAAGACTTTTTGTCATTTTCTAAATGCAAAACAAAAATCAGAAATGCTCTCATGGCAGAAATGTTTGTCATCAACAGCAAACTGTTTTACTATTGTTTTTATAATCCATATCCTCATGATCTGTTCTTGCTCCATTTATATATTTAATGCCATGTTTGTATTCTGTTTGTATGAAAAATTGAATAATGTAAATTTATTTGTGTCAACTAATATTCTTACTTTTGCTGTAGTTTATTTTTAACTTTGTTTAATTGCTTAAGGTGAAGTTTTGAGATAAGCCCCCATGGGTTTCTACCTCACCTTCACATGCGATTTTTTTTTTTTTTTTTTCAAATTTATTTTTAATTGCTTTTTTTCTCTCTTTGATATTTATTTAAAATGTGCAAATAAATAAACATACAGATGGACAGAGAAACAAACTTACACTGGTAAAAAACAAAACCTCCTTTGCAGAAGTAACAATAAAAATTTTATAAAATATATACAACAGAAAATACATAGAAAATGAAAGGAGGGTGGGAAATTTTCCTCTTTCACTGTTGTTGAAAATATCAAACTTTTATGACAAACTTGCCCGACAGCCGTGGAGCAACAGCCAATCAGCACAGAGAGTGAGCTCGTGCCATAAAGCAGATCACACTTCCACTGAGGTGACCAGACTTACATAGTGCTATATGCCGGTGCTTTAAAGTGCAGTCTAATGTTCTGAAACGTCTTGCTGCAGTCACATGTTTATACTTCATAAACTAAAAACCCTCTGAGCACTCTGTTTCTTTGTAGACGATGGAGACCTTGAAGGCATCACGCTGAGAGCACTTAGCTTCATTAGCAACACAGAGAGGAAGAGGAAGAGCATGAAGACGTGATTAAAGATTCAGATTCTGCTCCACCTCCCTCTAACATCACTGCTCCGTCAGCTCCTGCATCATACACGTTTAATTACTGCTTTCAGCTCTTATATTTGTTAATATTTGTTAATAAGGGAACATTAAATCCATGCAACACCCAGTCACATGTGGTGTATCACACAGCGCTGTCAAATTATATTTTAATTGTAAATATTGTTCATGTTAAAAGTGTAAACTCCCTGGCATTGTTCACAGTCTCCCTTTAATTTGTATCTATTTATATTTTCTTCATAAAGAAGTTGACATAGCTTAAAGATCCTGCATGTTTCAAACTGCTTTCTTTATTTTTTACTTGGTTCTTTATGCTCTTAACCCTTTAACCACCAGCTCAACTGTTTGGCAGCGGTCATCAATAAATTCAGCGATATTTAAAGTTTTAAAGCAGAACAAATCAAATCGTTTTTTGATTCCGTTAACACCTCAGGGAGCACAGAAAACTAAAAAACAAACCAAAAAATCGATACTTTCTTAGTGTGGGATTGAAAGGTTTAAAAAGCTAACAGCTGATGAGGTGATGACATAAAAATGTGCAAATATTTGGGATAAAAATCAATCAGAACAGGCAGAAAAGTTTGTAAATAAAACAGCAATCAAAATAACTTTAAATAGATGATACTATTAGGGCTGTCACTTTAGTGCATTAATTAGATTAATTAATTACACCGTAAATTAATGCATTATAAAAATTAATCACAGATTAATCATAGCACACAAACATTTTGATATTGTCCAGCTGGAGGACCCGTACATGGCAGTGGCACGTGTCACTTCACACATGCGTCTCTAGTCAAACCAAACAAAGCCCAGGTGACAACAGGAATGGCATATTTAAGACTTAGTCTTATTTTATTTTTGAATTTATTCATCTGTATTTGTACTACATTCTTTAATAATGCATCAGGCCTAATTGTTTTGCTGGATGTCCTCGACCTTTTTCTTATTTTGAATTTGATTTATGAAACACACTTAAAGTGTAATTTGAGTTGTCTGATTGAGCTTAGAATTTTCTGGACAAGTTGTCCTGACTTTGGTTTTATTTAGTCACCAATAAAAATGTGGATTTACAAATCTTCACTTCTTAGTGTATTCATTTGATTAGTCATGCACTATAATTTTATAATATCTGATAACCAGTGGTGGCTGCTGGTCAGTCAAGGAGGGGAAGCTCATTTTTTTCCGGCCTACATCATAAATTTGTTTATTTATTTAAATGTAAATTCTAGCCTCCGTTCCTTTTCAAGAAAATGATCTGTGACCCTGTCGTACCAACTAGGTGTCTTTTCCAGAGATGTTACCAGTGTTCTCTCAATGACCAGCAGAGCTAGACTGCTTAAACGGCCTTGGCCCATTGTGTTGGGGGTGTAAGACTTGAGCCTCTTTAAACAGGAGAAGCTCCTCTCCAGAACAACTGAATGTAAAACTTAGAAGATGCTCCAGTGGAGGGTTATACTTCAAGATCGCTGATTGGCTCATTTCACTGTCAATCAAAAAGGGATTCGGCCTCAGACAGATCATCCAATCATCATGCAGAAGCCGAGCGTCCAGGCCAGCCCACTGCCTCATAGACCCCCAGAGACGCTGAGCGTCCGATGGGCGGGACAAAGCCCAGCGTTTATCCAATGACCGTCCAGTTTCCACAGTGGAACAACCCACTCTACGCTTCCCCATCGAAGTCAGAAGACGCTCAGCGTCCGACTGTGTTAAAGCGCTGAGACGCTGCGGGGATGAATGAGAAGGAAGTCGCTCCAGTTACCTGTGATAAGTAGCTGATTCTGAACAAAAGATGAAGGTATTCTAGAGCAGATTTAGTCAATGAAATGTACACACAGCAGGACATATCAACACTTTTTGGGACATTTTAGGGGAAGCTGAGCTTCACTTGCAGTCTTAGAGCGATCGCCTCTGCCTAGAATTCAAATTCTTTATTTGGGTTCTTTAAGCAGATATGAGATTAAAATGTGATTAATTAGATTAATTAATTATAAATCTGGTAATTAATTAGATTATTTTTTTTAATCGTCTGACAGCATTAGATACTATACTGAGCTTTACAAAGGCACAAAAATGTTTTGATGAATTTAAAATAATAATAATAATGTTTATAATAATAATAACAGCTTTTAGCTTTGTAAACTTTAAAATCCCACACAAAGAAATTATCAGTTCTTTTGGTTTGTTTGAATTTTTTTCTGTTTTTAAAGAAACAGACAGTACCAAAAAAATGACATGTTTGTTTTTTTAAGACATAAAAAATGTTCCTGTGTGTGCTGACATCTACCAAGCAGCTGAGCTGGGAGTTAAAGGGTTAACAGTATTTTAATGTCTTTATTCGATATTCCTGCTGCTACACTGTGTGTATGAGAAACTATCTCCTGTTGGGAATAAAAAAGATTTGTTACATTAGATAGAACTTTATTAATCCCTCAGGGTTAGGGTAAGGGTAAGGGTTTTGATCTTATCATTAATGATGAACTTCAGTGTAACACGACATTTACAGCTTAGTTAAATAAAATCAAACAGTTAAATCAGGGTTAGGACACACATCTCTAAACGACTTAATTTGATTTAAAAGCAGAGGAAAGTTCCAGAGTCAGTAAATCAGTCCAGGAGGAGCAGCAGCGAGCCAAAGTTGAACCAAAACCACGGACATGCTGCCAGGAAAGACGTTAAAGGCGTCCATCACTGAGTCCAATCACCACCGAGCTGTTTTATTAGTTTGTTCTTCATCTAAACTCGATGTTTGATTGGATCTTTTGGCTCCGTCTGTGTGAACTCTGTGCCAGTTTCTCCGCACAGAGACGGGCTGATCAGCGTCACTGTGGATGATTTATGAGCCACATAAACAAACTTCTGAACTGTCCCTTTAATATGAGAAAAGCCAAACAGAAGCCTGCTGCCATGTAGAGCTAACATTTTAATAAAACCAGTTTGTAACAGTAATCAAGCACTTCTGAAAAGCTTTGCTCTCCTGAAAATGTGGATTTAAAATCTTCAAAATAAACATTTACTGAAAAAACACGACTGCTCAGGCCTCCAGGATGATAAATGATTCTTAATCAGCCTTTTTAATAATGCAAAAGTGTCACGTTTAACATTCAGAGCACTCAAATAAAAACATGTGCGTGCTCACATGTTACTGTCACATCTCTAAACAATTATTCAATTTTAAATTTACAGAATAATCTGATTCATGACCCTGAAAACTCACCTGATTGATGTTTTATTAGTTAGACAGTTGTTGAACAAAAACGATCACTAGAGGAGGTTTTCTGAATCATTTCCTTTTTAACTAAAACAGATTTAACTGCACACCAGTGTCTGCACTCATCTGACTTCACTTTTTCATCTGTTTATTTATTTCTCCTTTTATTCAGAGTATTTTAAACTTATTCATTCAGCGTTCTCTACTTCTATTATCTCTTGTTATTTCAGTTCCCCTGAAACACCCACTCATTTAAAGTTAATGTATGAAAGACTTTGAGCTGATCCTGGAGAATCACCTGCTCATTCTGTTAGCTGTAATGAACAGAATGATGAATCTCAGTTTGACGTTGAGTTGTATTTTGGTGATTGAGGTCTCAGATAAAGAGCCTTCACTCCTTCTGCTCCTGTCACCTTCATACGGATCATTTATTTTATTTTTATTATTCTAACCGACGTGATGAAAACAGAGCAACACGCTCTGAGGCTCTGAGATCCTGTTTGAGTTTTACAGTTATTTTAATAAATGTTCTGAAAAAGAAAAAATCCTCTGATTTAGAATGAAACAGAAAACAAGAACACCTGTGGACCTCTCCTCAGGTGAGCAGGTGGACACAGGTGAGTGTGAGAGAGGAGGTCCAGCAGACAGACAGACAGCATCGTCTACAGCCCAGAACATCATCAGAGGATTCAGAGAGAGCTCTAAAAAAACAACACTGAATGCCTGTGACCTTGTCCGTCAGAAACTTAGTGACCTGATAAAAACACAAATAAACTCTCTGCAGCCATTTCTCCGTGAACGAAGCTGCTGATGGACCAGCTCCACGAGAAACAATGAATGAACCATCAACACAGGACTGAAGACTGAAGACTCACCGAAAACCAGAGCTCTGCAGAGCTGCAGAACATAACCAAAGCTGTATACTGACACAGAGCATCACCAGAGCTCTGCAGAGCTCTTTACTGACATGCCCTATGATCTTTCTTGGAGCTCTGTGGTGAACACCAGACCAACAGCCTTCAGACTCTCAGCCTGATGAATCAATGAGCTCTTCAGTGTATAATATCAAAACAAAAGCTCAGAGTGCTGAGGCCACAACGCTGACGAAATTAAAATGTAAACAACTGCACATTTAATATAACTCCACCTGATTATACCAAAGAGCCCCCGGGTATTCCCTAAAAATTCCATGGAAATCTGTCCGTAACTTTTTGAGTTATTTTGCTAACAGAGAAACAAACTAACAAACTAACAAAAAACAAACAGATGGTGTCAATAACATAACCTCCTGGCAGAGGTAAAAACAAAAACAAAAAATCATTTCTATTCACAACATGAATAAAGCACAAGAAAAGAAAACTGGTCAGGCCAATGAATTAAGGCTGTCAATGGTGTAAATGGAAGAAAAGACGTTCTGGCTCGACTAGTTTTGGTTCTGTAACATCTGCCAGAAGGGAGACAGAACTCCCATCACCTTGCCTACTACTTGCATTGAGTTGCTTCCATGTGATTTATAGTACATATCATTCCCCTCTCTGCCATGCTCATTTATTCCTTTGTCACGATGCTGCATGTCCCTGCCTACGTTACAGATGACTGTCCACATGAAAACACTGAAAACACTGCAGTTCATATGTTGGCCTGTAGGAGAACAAGAGAACAAGACAAGAAGCTCTCGATGGTCGTAAACGAGCTCAGGAGCTCCTGCAGCAGCAACATGATGCAGAGTAAACAGAGGCGGGGCTATAACGTCATCGTTTCTGAAGATATTTGTGTTTTCTGTCCACACGAACACGCTCGGCCAGTGTTTTCAGATACGCTCATACGGATATAAATATCATTTTGTTGACTAATTAATTTCATCATACTTTTCCTCAACAACCTTTAAATAAAACAAAAGCACATGGACAAAAACTCAAACTGAATTAACCCTTTAGCTACCAGTTCAACTGTTTGGCAGAGGTCATCAATAAAAACATGAATATTTAAGGGCTCGTTGATGCCCATGCATCAGGATTTGTGTAACATGAAATTTGTCACTAAATTTACGGCAGATTTCATCGACTAAAACGTCGAGTTGGAGGACAGGAGAACATCCAGGTTACCTGCAGGTGTGTTTTTACATTTCGGGCTCATGTTGTCAAACATCAGGCAGACTTGGTAAAAACACTTCAGGATGTTTCAGGATCACTGGAGCAGATCCAAACCAGAGTTTTAAACTCGAAGACAAACCAGGAGAGCAGAGCTAAGGATCATATTCACACTGGCTGCTGATTGGATAAACTCACAGTCATGTTTGTTCCAGCTGAACGTGACAGTTAAAGCTTCATTAAGATATAAACTGACTTCTCTTCACAGCAGGAGATAATCTCTGTTTTATATTTATTTATTTATTTATGTAGACGTCCATTTACATGCTGAACAGCTTTATGTGCTCAGAGGGAAGCAGGCAGCTCAGACTATGACGGATGTTTTTTAGTTTTTATTGTTTAATAAAGTTCCCTGAGGACAGTGATGTTGGAGAAACATCTGGAGCTTTAACATCCGGCTGATAACGAAACACTGCCATCACATCCCTGAATAAATTACAGCTCCAGACTCTGCAGGCCTCCTCCTGCAGCAGAGGTTATTAAAGCTGAATTATAAACATAACTTTATATTTATAATGTTAAAAGAACCACTGCACCTTCTGTGAGCCTTTGTGTTGTGTTTCTGTAATCATTTATGTCTGGTGTAATTTGTATTATTTTTTTCAATCTATTTTCTACTTTGTTGTTTTCCTCTGACTCTAATTGTTTTAAATCAAATCTTATTTTTTATTCTTACTCTTTTACAAGAGTGTCCTGGCCAAGACAGCAGCTCATTCAACAGTTTTACACAAACACATAAAACAAGAATTCAACACATTAAGAAAGAAAAGTCCCATTTTCAGACAGCTTATTTTGCTTGGATTGTCCACATGAGAAGATAAAGTGCATCAGTCCAAACGTCTACAGACAGATGTGTCTGACTCCAAGTCGCTCAACATCATCTTAGAGCGTCCAGAGACACCAGAGCTTTGAGTTTCAGGTCTTTCTGCAAACCAATCAAATCAAATCTTGTTTGTTTGTTTTCAAGATTTAGTGCAAAGGTGTACATCGGTTACAGAAAAGTTAAATGTTTAAATGCATGTCAAAATCTGGCACGTAAATAAAAGAGTTGCATGATAATCTAAAAAAAAGGAACTGAATTAAATAAATAAAAATAATAAATAAAATTAAATGAAAAAATAATTAAATTAATGGTGCTATGAGGAGAATCTATAACCGGCGACATAAAGACTCTGCTACCCATGAGCACGCAGGCCGACTGTCGTAATGCTGCGTTCCAGTAACCTCAGAACTGGGAGTGACATCATCTCAGACTTATCAGCGTTCCAGTTGAAGTCGTAAAAAAACATGCCGATCTACCAGGCTATTGTTAGCTGTTGTTAGCATGCCCTGCGTTGTTGTATGAAGAATGTGATTATCACTATGGCAGCATTTTTGTAAATATAAGTCTAACAATACTATGTATACAGCTGATCTAGAGCGACACACCCCAGTCAGAAGTGCAAATAAATGGATTATTACAGGAGCTAAATAACTGTTTACACTGGGGACATCCATCTTCCATTGTCAACTCGGGGGTGGCGAGGTTTCACCGAGTTCCCAGTAGGAAATTCAGACTTCGGGGGACGTTCCAGTTGCAGTTTCCTACTCGGAACCCGGAAATTCCTACTTCTGACTACAACTGGAACGCACCAAAAGACGTGACTCAAGCCAAAGCGTGTGTTTGTTGTGATGCTAATGAATGCAGCTCTGACCTTCCTCAGAACTCTGCATTGCTTCACAACTTCTTTTTTCAACAACTTACAGGATGCAAAGCCACGAGGTAATGTATCTCTTTCTAGTTATGTAGCGGTAGTTTAGTTCTCTACTTACAGCCCGGTGCTCTAAGACGTGTCTGAATAATATAAATTTGCTCTAGTTTTAATTGTCTTGTTCCTGAAGTTGAGTATCCAGGCCAGTCCAGCCCTGTCCGACCAGACCGTGAAGCTAAGGAATAGCATTTATAGATAACCTATTTAGATGCTATAAACTCATCTTAAAGTGTGTATTTCCGCTTTAAATAATCCCCAGTCACTGCCAGTAAGCTCACAGACCTCGGTGAGCTGGTAAACTGTGTTAATGTCAAATATGTACAAGGTTTAGACATATTCTAGAAACGACCCCCAAACTTCTTCTAAGAGTGTTGAAGTGCATGTCTACTTTTTTCAGGCAGGACTTAAGACTCTAAGTTTTTATTCTGATTGTGTGGTGATTGTTTCTGAGGTCAGACTCCTCAGAGGAGTGAACTGAGAATAAACACAAAAACTTTGTGAGTCCTCCCTGCAGAGCTGTGTTTGGTAAACTGTGGTTTTATAGACAAACTAAAATCTGACGTTCAGCTTTAGAAGAGAAAAACTCCAGGAGAGGACAAATCAGTCAAGAGACGTCTTCATCCATCCATCAGCATCCATCAGCATCCATCAGCATCAGTCCATTAGATCAGACTCCACTCCTTCATCCATTAACCTGTCATCCAACCACTCATCTATTCATTTACATCCATCCGTTCATCCATCCAAACACCAACTTCCCTCCGTCGTCTTCATGTTTCTTTAATTATTTTTTTCCCTCCACTTGAATTTCAGACAAACTCTGACTCCAGGATCAGACCTGGACGTGCCCCAGAGCTCATTAACCAACCTCAACCAGCTAATTATGTTAAACCAGTGATGATGTCATCATGTCTTAAAGGGACAGTACACCGCTGCTCCACCGTCCACCTCCACCTTAGAAACCTTCAAAAATCAGCAGCAGGGACCTGCTCATGCCGAGCTGGAGGTCCTGACGGGGGGTTACGTAAGGGGGGAGAGTGTGCGCACACACACACACATGCACACACACATATGCACACGAACACACGCACACACACCCTCCGCTGTGTGCAGCAGCAGATTAAGATGGAGAAGCCCAAAGTGAAGCAGAAAGCTCCTACCTGGTTCCTTTATCTCCCATCCTGACGGAGCGACGAGCCCGAAGCAGTCGGACACAGAGATGATGGAGGAGGACGGAGGGGGAGGATGGAGGGATGCCGTCACCGTGGAAACTGAGGGGAGGATGTCTCCCTCTCTCTCTCTCGCTCGCTCGCTCAGGAAGTGGTCGTCATGCCGTCAGAGTCTTTTCAGAGAGAGAGAGGAGAGAAGAGGTCTGGATCTGTCATGCACCCCCCTCCACCACCAACCTCCACCAACCTCCACCAGCGCCCCCCCCCCCCCCCCCAGCCTCATTAGCAGTGAATGTGTGAAAACAGGAACAGCCCGAGGAGGAGCTTTATTTTATTTTGGTGTGACATGAGCTCCATGATCACAGCTGGACTCTGACCTCCACCAGGCCTCCATCCACCCTTTGGTCAACACACACTCATTCAGGATGTTAATCAGGGGAGGAAACACGCAGCTCAGCCCTATTCAATTAGCATACCATGGTCCACATGCGGCCCAAAAGCAAGTGGCCTCAAATCAACGTGATTGGGACTTTAAAACAGAAAAAAACTTTAACAAACACTGACAGGGTCTTATAAAATTCCAACATTATTATAGACATTGAATGCAACACAAATGCAAATTCTTTCTTCTATTTATATAAAGGCTGATTTTTTAATCTCTAACACTTCATTCCATGTAACTATTTTTGTCAAAAGTCATAGGTCACTTTAAACTGACAGCGTTAATCGTTATTTCTTGCATAGCCCTTGTATTCATATTTATTTTTATACTAATTATTCTGGCCCTTATAGCATACACTAATTTATTGACCATATCACTGTGTTGTTACAATCCAGGAAGCCAATGCAACGAAATTTCATTCAGTGCACTGCTGTGGAGTTTGCGTAATGACAACAGAGGAAGTCAAAGTCTAACATGTTCTGAAAGGTTGCTGTTAAGCAAGTTACATGTAATGCACTTTTAAACGTGACCAAAAGATGGAGTTTTTAATCTATTTGTGTTCATACGCACCTTAACATGTGCCTGTATTTACCTGTCATAATGTGTTGAAGTTATGTTTGAAGTGTAAAATTTAAAGAAACAGTACGCCAGCAGAAGTTTAGTATAAAGGTGCTATGAGGAAAATGTATTTCCTGCGACAGAAAGACTCTGCTACCCATGAGCACGCGCGGCGACTGTCGTAAAGACGTGACCCAAGCCAAAGCGTGTGTTTGTTGTGATGCTAATGAATGCAGCAATTTTTGGAAAACTTAGTATCGTGGTTTTGTAGCCGGCTATATATGTCTACTTACAGCCCGGTGCTCTAAGACGTGTCTGAATAATATAAATTTGTTCTAGTTTTAATTGTCTTGTTCCTGAAGTTGAGTATCCAGGCCAGTCCAGCCCTGTCCGACCCGACCATGAAGCTAAGGAATAGCATTTATAGATAACCTATTTAGATGCTATAAAACTCATCTTAAAGTGTGTATTTCCATCAGGCAGATATCTAAAAGGGAGACTTTTTTTGTGGTTACTTAGAAACTCCTCACAGCATCTTTAGAGCTGCTCTTTATTGAGTTTTGCCCTTTTGGATGTGGAAATAAATTAATAAACATCCAGTGAGTTTGTTGTCTATTTGAGTTTCTTTTAAGTGGTTAACTTTGCTCACTGTCTGCCTAAAATGTCCGGCCCAGCTCATGCTCTTAGAGCTGGGCGATTCTGGTTTTAGTTGTATTTATGCTTTTTAAATTTTTATTCTAGTTACTTATCCTTTCATTTGTAAGTCTCTTTCTGATATTTCTCTTGTATCCTGCTGCTGATGTACATCTGGAATTTCCCCCTGTGGGACTAATAAAGGTTAATCTTATCTTAACATGGAAATCCTCCACGGACATGACAGTTAGCCTGTGGTTGTCATGGTTACTGAGTGATTGAAGTTTACTGGGAAAACTTGGTAGAGATTGTCTTTGACGAGGTTCATGCCACATCTAACCCCCAAATTCCACTGCACGTGTCAGCGCCCCACCGCGCTGCGAAGCTCTGCGGTTTTGCTCAGGCAAACCCCACTGAAAGCGGCGCCCTCAGAAGCGCCGCGGCGCACAGCCCCGGAGGGGGAGGGCTGATCCCCGGAGAGCCACAGGCTCTTATGAGAACAGCGCTGTCACAGGCTTATAAAACATGTTATAGACTGAGAAAAGAAATAAACAACACCTTGCTTCGCTTCTCTAAGGTACCTTTGCTGGTCCCAACTGCACAGCTTTGTGATTTATTGAATTTCTATCCACTTATATCCGCGTAGAAAAGATGTTTGGTGTCATGTGTACAAGGTTATATATTTCTGTACCTCTACGATTCACTTTTCTTCGTCCATGGTGTCGTGTTGTCTCTGGGACCCTCTGACCGACTGCTGACCTGATGCTCGTGCCTCCAGTTTGACGCAATGACAAATAATTGAGGAAAATTTCGTGCAAGAGTCCGTGCATTGTGTTTTATTTTGAAACTTCTGGTTACTCCACGCGGTGACTTCCTGTCTGATGCTTTCTTAACGACAGGGAATTTACGAGGTTTGGAAGTGGCCGCGCAGAAAATAGACCTGAAGCAAATCTCTCACGCCTTGGCGCATGCCGGCGCTTCAGCAACGCCGGCGCTTCAGCAACACCGGCGCTTCAGCAACACCAGCACGGCGCTTTCGTGTGCAGTGGAATTTGCCCGATAGACTACAATGGGAGCGAAATGGTCCGCAGTACGATTCAAGGACGCTGCGCTGCGCTGCGCTTTCGCGTCCGGTGGAATTTGGGGGTCAGTCTTAAATGATGCATGTGTGTGGTATAATTTAATGTTTACAATAGTCTAAGGTAGTTTAAGCTGATAGCTAACAGCCATAGCAGCTAATTGTTGGTAGCTGTTAGCAGCTACAGGTAGCGGAGTTACTTGATATGATTGATCTGTGACGATCGTCCAATCACAAGCTGCTGTTTTTGAAGGTTCTGCCTCTGAAAACTTTTTTTGCAGGGCTCCTTTCCAGATGAATCAGTGAAATATTTCAGATATGGAGCTGTCCATCTGTCCATTGTGCTAACGAAGGGATGGCAGGATGGATATATGAGGTTAAAAAAAAGGACAAGTTGGAATAATTGCTTATTTTATGGACATGCAGTGTGGCTGACAGGAGCGACACCACGTTGGTCACCCAGTCGCGTCCACTGTGAACCAACCTTTTGGCCTCATGGTGATGTTGATGGTTCGCTGCATGCTCAGCCTTCTTCTGCTGCCCTGTGATTGGACGGTGGAGCAGTGTCTCCTCGTGTGAGGCTGAAGGACCTGACGTCGTGCTGGCAGACATGCTTGTAGCAGCAGAGGGCGGCGTGTCAGCCTACGGTCCGATCATAGTCCTGCACACAGAATCAGAATCAGAACAGAACGGCCTTTATTTTAAGTTATATGGGACTGGAGAGCTTCTCCTTTCAGAGCAACAGATAGTTAAGTATACAAATATAATACAAGTAAAAAAGGCTGTAAGAAGACTTTAAATGTAGAAGATCAAATGAGACACAATCCTATTAGAAATATTAAGAATGAAAGTGGACCTGTTGTCTCACAGGAGTCATGGCTGCCTCAGGAGAGCGTGATGTTTGTTTGTGATGTCTTCATCCAGGTGAAATCAGCTTCTGCTCCAGGTGTGGGTTCAGGATCCAGTTTTCCAAAGGCAGAGGCTCCTTTCTCACCCGTTCTAACTTCAGCAACAGCAGAAACATTTTCAGATCCACTCGGAGACTTTGCTGACATGTTCATCTTCAAGTGTTTCAGGTTGATAGCATGAATTTTCAAATAATGCATCAGTTTAAGTCATCAACATTTTAGTCATGGACCAATTCATGTATCATAAATCATTATTTGAGTTATGGACTTCAGTTTGCTGTCCATGCAGGAAGAAGAGAAACACACAGACAGACTCCATACTTGTATAACTCTGCTGTATTACATTTCTACTGCCATCTGTGTTGGACATATGGATATATAAGTAAGATGAAAACATGTTCTGCTTTGTCAGTATTCTGCTGATCCGGCTGAATAAACCATCCGATAAACCTCCAGTCTGATCTTACGTATCATCGTTTCCATTGAACATCTTCTCACAGTTTGTCCTGTTCCTGTAAACAAATCTGATGTTTTTGTTTTCACTGTCGGTGAATGTGAGTCCCTGATCAGAACAGATCAACCAATCAACCAATTACTTTACTGTCACTGCACCTTTAACAAGCACAGATCAACAATATTTTTCTTTACAGTTCAACCTGTTCAAGAAAGAACTAGGAAAAGGGAGACATCAGGGGGAGAGGAGGAGAAAAAAGGCTGGTCTGTGAGATCAGAAAGAAACCTCAGCATATGTGCAACATGATAATTCAATTAAAAAAAAAAAAAGACTCAAAGTTGAACACAGACACTCAGATATTTAAAGAAAAACATAAATCTGGTTTTGTTTGTGTGAGGAACCAGTTTCAGGTCACACAGAGGAGGCTGTAACTGATCAGGAGGTTCCTGCAGTGTCTGAACGTGTCATCTGTAGTTTTTCCGATTCCCATACCAAAATTGATACTGCTGAAAATCCTGGTATCAGGATCGGCGAGTACTGGAGTCCAGGCACCAACTGGTACTGCGATATTGATATCATGTAATTATTAAATTAGTAATCTATTTACTGTTTAGCACCGTTAAACTCTGGCACAGTTCTTCTTTGCTGCTCTTAAAACAGTAGCACTGTGCTGCCCCCTGCAGGGAGCTGGAGTTGAAGCAAGGCTTGGAGCTAAGCTAACTAGCATGACCATGCTGCATCACTGCTGTATTTTTAGCTGCGCCAAGGAGGTTATGTTTTCGGGAGAGTTTGTTTGTCCGTCCGTCTGTGAACAACATAACTCAAAAAGTTATGGATGGATTTTGATGAAATTTTCAGGAAATGTTCAGCATGGGAAAAGGAAGAACTGATTCAGTTTTGGTGTTGATCCGGATCAGCGTCTGGCCGCCATGGCGAAAAATTTGATTTCTGTGAATAACTACTGAACTAAAATAGATATCATTATGAATCCAGTTGCTAATGGTATGTTTTCATGGTCAAGGAATCTAAATATTTAGATGAAATAAAGGTAGGACTAATATTTATGGTCAAAATGACAATATGGCTGAGGACTGTGGCGCTGGCGGAGGTCTGTGCTCTCCGAGTGCTTTTCTAGTTGTTCATGTTTTTTAAAGGGTTTAACTTGATACGTAAAGATAACCATATCACAGTCATGCAGGCGCAGTATGGTAGTTTTTTTTGTAACATACTGGTGTTGGAGCAGTACTCGGTATCGGCGGTACAAGTATCGATGTCGGTGTGGAGGGAAAAATGGTATCGGAATAGTCATGGACATAAAGATCACAGTGGTACACTGACCATGTTTATTCTGCATATTTGTGCCAAACCGTTCCTGTGTTGGGGCGGTCAGGGCCTGTGACTGTGGGCGGAGTTTCCAGCGAAGGACAGGAAGTAGAATAAACTTCCCTCCTATTGGCTAACTACAGAGGCCTCCTTAAACAAAGCTCAGCTTTATTTTTACGTTCTTGTTTGGTTTGTGTTGAAATGTTGGAGCTGCGTGTTGAGCTCTGGTTCTTGTGTCGTTCTTGGCTGTAGGAAGTGAATCTGCGACTCAGTCAAAGAGTTTTGAATCTTCTCACACTGCTGTTTTTTCATTTTGTCATATTTTATTATTTTACCCATGTCATCTAATTACTCATGTTTATTCATGTGCACAGTCCAGCCTCTTTATTATCATGTGACTGTAGGAGGCTCATCAGTGTTTAAATGTTAAGAATTAAAGAAATGAGTTTAATGGGATCTTAGAATAATTTAAATATATTTTAAAAAGCAGCCCTGCAGCTCTTCGTGAGGTAACATTTGTGTTTCTGGGCGCAGCTGCTTCCTGTTTCCTCATTAATGACCGCGGCGTGAAATGGCCCGCAGCGCCATCGACACCTCGACGAGATCAGAAATAAGAATAAAGCGGTTATTCATAAATAAATCAGAGAAGAGCCTGATGAAGGTCAGGAGGAAGGTTTTATTAGAACAGTTACAGCAGCAGAGACTCAAACTGATATTAAAACATTTATCATCTAAAGAAAGAGGGAAGGAATTCATCTGCTGAGAGCAAACAACAACAACAACAACAACAACAACAACAAAACATGAAACACGACAATAAAACATCAAAAGAAAATACAGGAAACCAAAAAAATCCCACAAATAAAAACAAAAAGAGAATCACAACAGAAAAATATCAGCTGACCAGAAAGAAAAAATAATAACAGAAGAGAAAACAACACAACGAGTAAGACAACACAAAAATCAAAAGATAAACATAAATATAAACCATAAAACAGAAAAAAAAGACAAATATAAGCATGAAAAAAATTATCAGGAGCTTTTAAGAAAAGCCTTCAGGAAAAATAAAATAAATCACCTAGCAAAAATAAAAAAAGACAGGTTAACAAAAATACTAAAGACAAATAAATATACAACTGATAAAAATAAGACAAATGAGAAAAGCATACTCAAAAATAAAAGACAACCACCAAGGACAATAAAAGCAAATAAAATATTTAAAAAAATACGTGAATAAAACATGAAAAAGAAAAAAACTTAATAACTTATCAGATTAACAAATGAGCAAATTTAAACAAAAATACATTTAAAAAAACTCTTAAAATATTTTCAACCATATCCATCACACAAGACAACGAATAAAAAAATCATCATAAATAATAAAACAAAACATTCAATTTAAACAAAGCAAATCAAAAAGCAGGATTTACTGTTGAGTTGTTGTGATGTTTTTTCATATTGTTATTCATTTGGTTTGTGTTTCACTTTTTTCATACCTTAAATTTTGTTCTTTTTTATTTGTAATTAATGGTTATGTAATGGTTGTCATCTTTTTTTTAAATAGATTTTCTTTTGGTTTTTGATGTATTTTGGTTTTCATATTTTCAAATGTATTGAATTCTCTTGGTTTATTTTATTTTATGTCCTATATTTCTATTAAGTGTATTACTTTCCCTTATTTTCCTCATTTTTTCCCCAGCTGTAGAGATTTTTAATTATTTATATAAATTCATGGTTTACTACACTTTTTCAATATTATTATTTTAATTTGTTTCCATTAACTTTAGGGACAGTTTAAATCTTGATCTTTTATGTTTTTCATTTTTCTTTTCTGTTGAAGCATTTTATTTATCTGCTGTACCGTTCTGTGTCTGCAGAGCTTTTTGTTCATTGTTGATTTTGTTGAATTCTTTATTTTTTAATTGTTTTCATTACTTGCTAGTTGCCTTTGCGTTTAGTTTTGTGTTACTGTTCTTATTGCTGCGGTTTGTGCAAGCAGACAGAGGTTATAATGTTATTTGGATTAAAAGTTTAGGTAACATTTTACTTAAAGGTCTCGTTTATAATGCATTAGAAACATAAGATGTTATAATGCATGTATAATGCTTCATAAGTGTCATTATAATGGTGTTTAACCATGTATAAGAACTTGTACCAAGGTTTATAAAGTATTACAAGTGTGGACATAATGTATTATAATCAAGCCTTTATAATGTTTTATAAAGGCTTTATAATGTAGGCTTTATAAGGCTATAGGCTTATTAATGTTTTATACCTGCATAGAGTATGCAGGTTTAAAACATTATAAAGGCTTGATTATAATGCATTATGTCCACACTTGTAATACTTTATAAACCTTGGTACAAGTTCTTATACATGGTTATACACCATTATAATGACACTTATGAAGCATTAGACATGCATTACAACGTCTTATGTTTCTAATGCATTATAAACTAGACCTTTAAGTAAAGTGTTACCAAAGTTTATTATAATAAAATGATGATTTCTAACACTTTAATAAATGTCTTGTGTTCCCTTCAGAGAAGCAGGCGTCTGCTCTCCTGATGTTCATCCATGTTCACTTTTACTTTTCTGTGATAAAATAATAATAAACACAAAGTTTAAAATCACCTGCTTTTATTTAAACTCCTCACCTGAGCTTTAATTTCTCCACTAACTTCAACTACAGACTGAACAGATTTATCTTCATGATGTAAACTAAACATTTTCAAGTTTCTTCCCTCATCTCATAAAAGGTCCCTGAAGGTCAAAGGTCATAACAGTTTGGAAAATAAACAGAAACATCAAATATCAAATAAATTAATAACAAGCAAAAAGTCAAAATGCAAAACGACGAGTGTTTCTGTGTGAAGTGGAGTCCTGGCACATCAGTACATGAAAATTAATTTTTCTTTTAATGAAATACGAGCGAGTTAAAGAGACACAGAGCTGCAGGTTTGATATTTAAAACAGATCATTTTGATTAAAGTGAAGACTCTTCAGGACTCTTCTCTGTAGCCCTGCCCTGACTGTGCTCCTTTATCCTCTGTAGCAGCAGTCAAAGTCAGACTGATGTTTTATTTAGACGGTTTTATTATAAAAGATTTATTTTATTTCATTAACAGGAAATCAGAGCTTTCCTCCACACGTAAACCTGAGAGAGAAAACATTTGTCCTTTTTAAAATAACAGGAAAAATATGTTTTTAGATTTAAAATATCTTTTGTTCACTTGTTTTCATCGACCTCACAGATCCAGAGTTTCTCACTGCAGTTTCACCACGAGCAGAAAAAGCACTTTTAACGCTAACAAAATAAAGAACTAAATATATAACCCTGTAAGTTTAAAGCACATACACGTTTTCACAGTTTATGGCACTTTGAACAGACCAACACCAACCCGCTGGAGCTAGCAGTTAGCACTGTTAGCATTATTAGCACTGTTAGCATTGTTAGCTTACAGCAAACATAAGCAGGTCACTATGGCTGTGTCCGAACTCGCATACTAACGTACTACAAACTCATGTGTGTATACTGTATACTACATACTATAAGTATGATTAGAATTCGTTCACACTGTAGTATACTACTAAGTTTCCCATGATGCATTTCAAACCTAAGACAACAAAACTCAGAAGCACAGCAGGCTATCAAATATCTCTGTTGATTCATCACATTTGAAAGTTCAGAGAGCATTTTAGGCGGGAAAGTCACCACGTAGAATACCAACATGTGGTCATTTGAGCCATAAAACGCACTGATACAAATTTCATTTTGGCATTTCGGACATTCCGTTATGCACCATTATGCTATCAAAGAAACTTCAAAACAAGAGCCCAATTTACAAAAGCGTTAAAGAACTACAAGGAGATAATAAAAGATGCTTTTATTTTGAAAACAGGAAGTTTGCTAGTGGCTGATTTGTAGCTGAATGCCGGTCGGTCCTGCATGGCACAATGCATTATGGGGCGTTTGACTGTGACTAGTATGCCCACCTCGCATACTTAAATTTTTTTCTGATATAGTATACATCCGGGTATTTCTCACACACTCAGTCTTTTCATACTATCTAATGTGAACACACTGCATACTCATTTTGACGTCCCAGCATGAGTAGAACGTTAGCATGACATTTCGGACACAGCCTATGAGACGATTTCAGTCGCAACAGACAAAACTGTCGTGTGACTGATTTTAGCGCACAGGAACATCCCTATGCTGCTATTTTAGTTGATAAAACTCTGTGTTTACTTCCTGTTTACACACCGAGCAGCCGTGCTGCTGATGAATCGAAAAGTTAAAAATGTTTCAACGGAAAACCGAGTGGCTCAGCGCAGAGAAAGACGCCAGATCAACATGCCGCCACTGACGATAGTCGAGGTTTGACGGAGAATTTGTCCCCATGTGGACCTCCCCTCAGAGATTAGATGACAAAGACCTCTGTTTCAATCTTTTCCATGGATCAGATGGACTTTGGCCTGGATCAGACAGAACTTGGCCTGGATCAGAAGGACTTTGGCCTGGATCAGAAGGACTTTGGCCTGGATCAGACAGACTTTGGCCTGGATCAGAAGGACTTTGGACTGGATCAGACGGACTTAAGCCTGGATCAGACAGACTTTGGCCTGGATCAGACGGTCTTTGGACTGGATCAGACAGAACTTGGCCTGGATCAGACAGACTTTGGCCTGGATCAGACAGACTTTGGCCTGGATCAGACGGACTTTGGCCTGGATCAGACAGAACTTGGCCTGGATCAGACAGACTCTGGCCTGGATCAGACGGACTTTGGACTGGATCAGACAGACTTTGGACTGCATCAGATGGACTCTGGCCTGGATCAGACGGACTTTGGACTGGAGGATCAGATGGACTTTGGCCTGGATCAGACGGACTTTGGTCTGGATCAGACAGACTTTGGACTGCATCAGATGGACTCTGGCCTGGATCAGACGGACTTTGGACTGGAGGATCAGATGGACTTTGGACTGGATCAGACGGACTTTGGACTGGAGGATCAGATGGACTTTTGCCTGGATCAGAAGGACTTTGGTCTGGATCAGACAGACTTTGGTCTGGATCAGACGGACTTTGGCCTGGATCAGACAGACTTTGGCCTGGATCAGAAGGACTTTGGCCTGGATCAGAAGGACTTTGGCCTGGATCAGACGGACTTTGGCCTGGATCAGACAGACTTTGGCCTGGATCAGAAGGACTTTGGCCTGGATCAGATGGACTTTGGCCTGGATCAGATGGACTTTGGCCTGGATCAGAAGGACTTTGGCCTGGATCAGAAGGACTTTGGCCTGGATCAGACGGACTTTGGCCTGGATCAGACGGACTTTGGCCTGGATCAGACGGTCTTTGGTCTATCTCACATACTGTTACCCATGTTGCAAAGCAGCAATAAGCAGCCAGTTCTTATCTCTGGCCAGAGCCTTAGCATTAGCGTACTAGCACAGTGTTCAGTTTTGTTCATAAAAGTGAATAAAATCTCAACAAATTCACATCTTAATGTTTTGATGTTGATGTCACATGTCTCTAAAGTAAAAGTTAATTTTTCAAAATCATGAAAATCTAAATAAATTAAATAAATGCTATGATTGTTTCAGTCCTGATGACTGGATGCTCATAGCAGTGCTAGCTGTTAGCTGTTAGCCGTTAGCGGGGCCTCCGTTTTAATTTATCATTACGACAGAGACAGACTCAGCTTCATCTCTGGTCTGGAGGTAAAGCAGATTCTGTGGTGGAGTAGTTTATGAGCTTGTTGTCGTTCTGCTGGTGTAGTTTTTGCTCTGGTCCAAAAAGACAAAGAATCAGCTCGCCATGAGAGGAAGGAGTCCACACGCCGTGAGCCGCTGACCCTCATTCAGCTTTGACCTCCAGACCAGATCTGGATCAGAAGTCCTCGCTGAGCTCCTCTCTTCTTCTTTAAATTGTTGTTTTATTATTTTTCCGTCTCCTTGAGGTCGTCCTCTGGTCCCTTTGCTCTCTGGTCCGTCTCTCAGCTGGACGTCTGATCTCCATGAGAGCGTCAGACGGACGAGTTTAAGAGTCCTGATTCCCTTTGAGGTTAAAAAGTTAACGCAGTAAAAACGACCTGATGGAAACACGCTAGCTCATCGTCTCTGCTGGACAATAAAACAAAATGGCTTCCTCCGAGGCGGGTGTTGAGACCTCTCTGCTGATTGGCTGGTTCAGAAGTCGCTCCACAGGACCGCCATCCGACTTTTATCCACGCTGACCACGAACTCACCGGACAGCGACCACGCCACGGCGCTGATGGGCGAGCTACAGAGAGAGAGAGAGAGAGAGGGGTCAGGGGCTCTTAAAGGGACAGTACAACGCAAAAGGTGCATTTCAACAGCAGGAACTAAAGTGCAGTTCAGTCTGTCTGTTGATCTGTCTGTCCATCCATCAGTCAGTCAACATCCATCCATCAGTCCATCCATCCATCCATCCATCCATCCATCCTTTAATCCATCCATCAGTCCATCCATCCATCCATCGTTTAATCCATCCATCAGTCCACCCATCAGTTCATTTATCCATCCATCCATCAGTCAATCATCCGTTCATCCATCCCTCCATCAGTCTGTCAACCATCCATACATCCTTTAATCTGTCCGTCCATCCATCCCTCCATCAGTCTGTCATCCATCCATCCATCCATCCGCTCATCCATTTGTCCTTCCATTTACTCTTCTTTACTCATCCATCCATCTTTAATTCATATGTCCACTTTTCCATTCATCCATCCATACTTTATTTTTTACCTTATCACACATCTTTTCATCCATCTATCCATCCATCCTTTTATTGATTGTCTATACATCCATCCAGCCCTCTCCTGTCATTGGTCTACACACTCTGTCATCCATCGATTCATTAATTAATAAATCAGTTATTATGAATCAATCAGACCATAAATCTGTTCAACAACCAACAGTCTACATCTGGGTCTAGATCAGGGTGGGCAACAGGCAGGCGGGGGGCCACATGAGGCCCTTCACCTCTCTAAATGTGGCCCACCAATGATTTCACCTAAATTAGAAACATGTAGCAACATAACTGCTGAATATGATTCACCTTCAGACACCAGATCTACAGATCGTAGACACAGTAACTATCAGACGGTCTCAGTGTTACACTGGATTAGTTAACCAGAGGCATTCATACAGGTCATAAAACTATTAATCAGCACTTTAAACAGACTAGCTTAAGTTAGTCCTCTTTGGCTCCAGAACCTTCTGGTCCCTGTCCCTGGTCTGCTCGTGGTCAACAGTCTCACCTCTCTGCAGGGACTCACCTGTGCTCCTTGGGGAGGCGGGTCTCCAGCTCACCTGTGGAGACGTTCCAGATGTAGACAGCGCCATCTGCTGAGCCGGCAGCCAGGAAGCAACCGTCAGGGCTGGAGACAGAGACCAGATCAGCTTAGACCACACCAGCTTAGACCAGATCAGCTTAGACCAGGTCATTTTAGACAACATCATTTTAGACCAGAAAATCATCTTAGACCACATCAGTTAAGACCAGATCAGTTTAAACCAGATCATCATCTTAGACCAGATCAGCTCAGACCACATCATTTTAGAACAGATCAGTTTAGACCAGATTATCTTAGACAACATCAGTTTAGACCAGAAAATCATCTTAGACCAGAACATCAGCATAGACCAATTCATCTTAGACCAGATCATCAGCATAGACCAGATCAGCTTTGACCAGATAATCTTAAACAAGATCAGTTTGGACCAGATTATTTAAGACCACATCAGTTTAGACCAGATCAGCATTGACCAGATCATCTTAGACCACATAATCATCTTAGACCATATCATCAGCTTAGACCACATCAACTCAGACCAGATCAGTTTAGACCAGATCAGGTTAGACCACGTCAGCTTAGACCAGATAAGCTCAATCCAGATCATCAGCTTAGGCCTGATCATTTTTGACCACAGATATGTAGATGTAGATGTAGATGTAGATTTAGATTTTTTAGATGTAGATGTAGATGAAGATGAAGATGAAGATGAAGATGTAGATGTAGATGTAGATTTTTTAGATTTAGATGAAGATGAAGTTGAAGATGAAGATGTAGATGTAGATGTAGATGAAGATTTAGATTTTTTAGATGTAGATGTAGATGAAGATGTAGATGTAGATGTAGATGTAGATGTAGATGAAGATGAAGATGAAGATGAAGATGAAGATGAAGATGAAGATGTAGATGTAGATGTAGATGTAGATGAAGATGAAGATGAAGATGAAGATGTAGATGTAGATGTAGATGTAGATGAAGATGAAGATGAAGATGAAGATGAAGATGTAGATGTAGATGAAGATGAAGATGAAGATGAAGATGAAGATGTAGATGTAGATGTAGATGTAGATGTAGGTGAAGGTGAAGGTGAAGGTGTAGGTGTAGGTGTAGATGAAGATGTAGATGTAGATGTAGATGAAGATGAAGATGTAGATGTAGATGTAGATGAAGATTTAGATTTTTTAGATGTAGATGAAGATGAAGATGAAGATGAAGATGTAGATGTAGATGTAGATTTAGATTTTTTAGATTTAGATGAAGATGAAGATGTAGATGTAGATGTAGATGTAGATGTAGATGTAGATGTAGATGTAGATGAAGATGAAGATGAAGATGAAGATGTAGATGTAGATGTAGATGTAGATGTAGATATAGATGTAGGTGAAGGTGAAGGTGAAGGTGTAGGTGTAGGTGTAGGTGTAGATGAAGATGTAGATGAAGATGTATATGAAGATGAAGATGTAGATGTAGATGTAGATGTAGATAAAGATGAAGATGTAGATGTAGATGTAGATGTAGATGAAGATTTAGATTTTTTAGATTTAGATGAAGATGAAGTTGAAGATGAAGATGTAGATGTAGATGTAGATGAAGATGTAGATGTAGATGAAGATGAAGATGTAGATGTAGATGTAGATGAAGATGAAGATGAAGATGAAGATGTAGATGTAGATGTAGATTTAGATTTTTTAGATTTAGATGAAGATGAAGTTGAAGATGAAGATGTAGATGAAGATTTAGATTTTTTAGATGTAGATGTAGATGTAGATGAAGATGAAGATGAAGATGAAGATGTAGATGTAGATGTAGATGTAGATGTAGATGTAGATGTAGATGTAGATGAAGATGAAGATGAAGATGTAGATGTAGATGAAGATGAAGATGAAGATGTAGATGTAGATGTAGGTGAAGGTGAAGGTGAAGGTGAAGGTGAAGATGTAGATGAAGATGAAGATGAAGATGAAGATGAAGATGAAGATGTAGATGAAGATGAAGATGAAGATGAAGATGAAGATGAAGATGTAGATGTAGGTGAAGGTGAAGGTGAAGGTGTAGGTGTAGGTGTAGGTGTAGATGAAGATGTAGATGAAGATGAAGATGAAGATGTAGATGAAGATGAAGATGTAGGTGAAGGTGAAGGTGAAGGTGAAGGTGTAGATGAAGATGAAGATGAAGATGTAGATGAAGATGAAGATGTAGATGTAGGTGTAGGTGAAGGAGAAGGTGAAGGTGTAGGTGTAGGTGTAGGTGTAGATGAAGATGTAGATGAAGATGAAGATGAAGATGAAGATGAAGATGAAGATGTAGATGAAGATGAAGATGAAGATGAAGATGAAGATGAAGATGTAGATGAAGATGAAGATGAAGATGAAGATGAAGATGAAGATGAAGATGTAGATGTAGGTGAAGGTGAAGGTGAAGGTGAAGGTGTAGGTGTAGGTGTAGGTGTAGATGAAGATGTAGATGAAGATGAAGATGAAGATGTAGATGAAGATGAAGATGTAGATGTAGGTGAAGGTGAAGGTGAAGGTGTAGATGAAGATGAAGATGAAGATGAAGATGAAGATGAAGATGTAGATGTAGGTGAAGGTGAAGGTGAAGGTGAAGGTGTAGGTGTAGGTGTAGATGAAGATGTAGATGAAGATGAAGATGAAGATGAAGATGAAGATGTAGATGTAGATGAAGATGAAGATGAAGATGAAGATGAAGATGAAGATGAAGATGTAGATGTAGATGTAGGTGAAGGTGAAGGTGAAGGTGTAGGTGTAGGTGTAGGTGTAGATGAAGATGTAGATGAAGATGAAGATGAAGATGAAGATGAAGATGTAGATGTAGATGTAGATGAAGATGAAGATGAAGATGAAGATGAAGATGTAGATGTAGATGTAGATGTAGATGTAGATGTAGATGAAGATGTAGATGTAGATGAAGATGAAGATGAAGATGAAGATGAAGATGAAGATGTAGGTGAAGGTGAAGGTGAAGGTGAAGGTGAAGGTGTAGGTGTAGGTGTAGATGAAGATGTAGATGAAGATGAAGATGAAGATGAAGATGAAGATGAAGATGAAGATGTAGATGTAGGTGAAGGTGAAGGTGTAGGTGTAGGTGTAGGTGTAGATGAAGATGTAGATGAAGATGAAGATGAAGATGAAGATGTAGATGTAGAGGTGGATGAAGGTGTAGGTGTAGGTGTAGGTGTAGGTGTAGATGTAGATGTAGATGAAGATTTAGATTTTTTAGATGTAGATGTAGATGCAGATGCAGATGCAGATGCAGATGCAGATGCAGATGAAGATGAAGATGAAGATGAAGATGAAGATGAAGATGTAGATGTAGATGTAGATGTAGATGTAGATGTAGATGAAGATGAAGATGAAGATGTAGATGTAGGTGAAGGTGAAGGTGAAGGTGAAGGTGTAGGTGTAGGTGTAGGTGTAGGTGTAGATGAAGATGTAGATGAAGATGAAGATGAAGATGAAGATGAAGATGAAGATGTAGATGTAGATGTGGATGAAGGTGTAGGTGTAGGTGTAGGTGTAGGTGTAGGTGTAGATGTAGATGTAGATGAAGATGAAGATGAAGATGTAGATGAAGATGAAGATGAAGATGAAGACGAAGACGTAGACGTAGACGTAGACGAAGACGAAGACGAAGACGTAGACGTAGACGAAGACGAAGACGAAGACGAAGAAGTAGACGAAGACGAGGACGTGGACGCGGACGCAGACGCAGACGCAGACGAAGACGAAGACGAAGACGAAGACGTAGACGAAGACGTAGACGTGAAGATTTAAGACGTGACGAAAGACGAAGACGAAGACGTGACGAGACGTGAGCGCGACGCGAAGACGAAGACGAAGACGAAGACGTGAGCGTGACGAAGGCGAGGTGACGTGTAGATGTAGATGTGAGTAGAGCGACGCAGACGAGATGCAGATGCAGATGCAGATGAAGATGAAGATGAAGATGTAGATGTAGATGTAGACGAAGGCCTGAGTCTGCTGCGGTCTGTGGTCTGAGTCCATGTGGACCAGAGTCTCTCTGTGAAATCAGAAAATCTTTAAAACGGCTCCTCGGAGCCAAACGGCTGCCAAACCTCGATCGATGGTTTTAACATCCCTGCCTGGACGAGGTGTTTCAGAGTGATGCATGATGGGAAACTTCAGTCCCAGGACTGGAGGATATCGAGTTCCTGCTGCGGAGCGTTTGTCTGTTAAACAGCTGAGGTCTGAGACCAGGAGGAGGAGATGGACTCACAGGTTTATCTCTCAGAAAGTCTGAGGCTGTGAGCAGGTGACCACAGACCAGGCAGCTCGTTAGGCAGCTCGTTAAGCAGCTCGTTAGGCAGCTCGTTAGGCAGCTCGTTAAGCAGCTTGTTAGGTAGCTGGTTTCCTCCTGACTGATATTTTTCTGATGTTTTCCTCTTGTGTTATTTCATTTCTGTCCTGATCATGACGGACTTCACTGACAGAAAGCTTCTTAACATTTGGGCCAGAAAGGCTTAAAGGGACAGTTCATGTTTTTGAGGTGTTGAACTTTGACCCTCCGGGGACATGCCTCTGTGTTTAGGACTATTTTGTGATGTGACGGTGGACTGCGTATCCTTCCACCAGAGGTCAGAGTCGAGGTGAAGCTCGGTTGGCCTCTTTAAAAGTTCTCTGGTTTTAAATTCTTCAGTCCGCAGGACGGCAGAAAAGACTGAACGATGTCATGATGTGTTCAATGACGGCTCAGAAACGGCAGCTATACAACTATTAAAGCGTCATGTTGATGTGCTGAGAAAGACAGGATTATTATCTGAAAACTTAATGAATTTTGGCTGATTTGTGGTCAAATTTGTTTTTTTCTCCTACATTAAGAATAAATATAACAGCTGTAAAGATAAAAATCTCTTACAAAGCTTCCTTATGTTTTATTTTTCCTTTTTGCTTTATTTGATAACCTGCATCAGGTGTTTGGATCCTGAGACTGAGCTTTGCTGTACACTCGTCCTCAGACTCTGTACATATTAGCCCCTTTATTTTGTGATCAATTTTTTATTTTATTTTAAACAAAGGACAATCAGAAATAAACATGAATGATTATAAAATAAAATGCAGTATATAAATTCATACCTGTACAAAAACTATAAGTATATATATGAACACATAAATGCATACACATCAAAATGCATCACACCTGACATACACACATTAAGAACACAACTAAAGAGGTACAAGTTTAAAAATAAATAAATCTCCTGCGGGTCAGTGTTGGTGCCTGCCCTGTGATTGGCTGGTTTACCTGAAGCGGGAGCCTCACCTGATCACTGCCTTGGTGCTGTCGCTACCACACTTGAATCCTTCGGCTCTGATGAGACACAAACACACCGTCAGTGCGTCATCACCTTAAACAAGCTAAATTTGTTCACCTCGCGTCTCTACCTGAAGCACACTCGGTCGTTGCTCCACCTCCTGAAGTCGACCAGCTGGAGGCAGTCGTCACGGCAACAGCTGAGCAGCTGGCGGTGGTCGGCGCTGATGTCCAGTGAGGTGACCTTACCCTGAGCGGGGAGCTCCTGGACGCAGCCCACCGTCCTGAGACAGACCAACGGACGCCATGTTAGCATTTGACTTTGACACGTTTGACTGATCGAAGGACACGAGAAGGAAAGACGACGTAATGCTGGATTTATCTAAACCTGCAGATATTTATCTGTTAGAGAGCACACATGACGGTAAAAATCAGGCATTGAACAGTTTGGACCATACTGTGTGTGGTGAACTTCAATAATAATAATAATCATGAAAACACATTTTATTTAAAGGTGCCTTTCATGACACTCAAGATCACCTTACAAAAGTACAAATAAAAAAACAGGTATAAAAACAAGCAATACAACAGACAGTGCAGGAGATCAGAGGGAGCAGGAGAGCTTGAACAGATGAGGTTTGAGTCTGTTTTTAAAGAGAGGTAAGGACTCAGTGTGGTGGAGGTCAGGGGGGAGAGAGTTCCATTACTGGGGAGCCAATCAAGCCTGGTCGAACAAAAACCAAGAAGAAGAAACAACAACAACCGGAAAACACAGCATGGAGGAGAACATACCAGGAGAGGGAGAGGTGGAGGTCTGGGGACTATTTATGAACTAAAATAAAATAAAAGATTGTGGAAAAAATCCTGGAGACAGCGTGAACATGTGAGCTGGTCCATTTCTGAGCTGCACCAAACTAGCTCGCTTCTTGATGCGCTGTGTCCACGGAGTTGTGACTCGGGAGTCATCGCCTTAACCCACACATGAAGATTTTTTAGTCTTAAATATTGAACAAGTTTAGTATTCTAAACTGTTGACCCAACCTGTTTCAGAGCTGATTATCAGGACAGATTTGCTGTGAACACCTGAAACCACAGGATCGATTCAGAGGATAATCTGATAGGGTAATCTCACTGGTTAATTTTACAGGATGATTTTACAGGACAATCTTAAAAGATAATCTATCACGATATCTTAAAGGATAATCTTACAGGACAACCTATCAGGATATTTTACAGGACAATTAAACAAGATAATCTTACAGGATAATTTTACAGGATACTCTAACAAGATAACTTTACAGGATAATATTACAGGATAATCTAGCAAGAAAATTATACAGGATACTTTTGCAGGATAATTTAACAGGATAATTCTAAGGATAATTTTACAGGATAATCTAACAAGATAATCTGACAGGGTAATCTATCAGGATATTTTACAGGATAATTTTACAGGATAATCTAGCAAGAAAATTATACAGGATACTTTTACAGGATAATCTAACAGGATAATCTAACAGGATAATCTTACAGGATATTTTACAGGATAATCTAAAAGGATATTCTGACAGGATAATCTATCAGGATAATCTGTATGTGTGCACCTGCTTCAGCTAAGCATGAAAAAACAGCAACAGGTGAGTCGATGGATTTTATCTCTGTCTGAAACATTTAGGATAATCTGTGATCTTTTCTCACATGATTGATCCCTCTGATTATTTGATCCCTCCCTCCTGCAGAGGTCATCTTCACAGCTGATTGGTTGTTTCCGTCTTCACTCAAACATCATGACCATAACATTAAATCTTCCTCTGACGTTCATCTCGCTGCTGATTAAACATTTAGCTTCTCAAAGTTCATCCTGAAGGATCATGGGGCACAAAACAAGTCATGAATCCATAAATACTCATCTGAGAGTCAGGGAGGCTCCAATCTGAGCTTTGATTGGATGACAGAGCTGTCAATCATCAGCTCTCTCACACTGACAGCAGGGGGGATTTTCTGTGGCTGTTGCTAGGGAACAGAGGGAAGGGTGTGTTGCCGTGGTGACGGAATGATTAAGAGGTGTTGGGGGGGGTTTGAGCCCCAGAGGTCATGAGGGAGTAAGGAGGTGAGGAGGTGAGGAGATGAGGAGTTAGGGGGTGAGGAGTGAGGAGTGAGGAATGAGGGAGTAAGGAGTTGAGGAGATGAGGAGTTAGGGGGTGAGGAGTGAGGAATGAGGGAGCAAGGAGGTGAAGAGATGAGGAGTTAGGGGGTGAGGAGGTGAGGAATGAGGGAGTAAGGAGGTGAGGAGGTGAGGAGTGAGGAATGAGGGAGTAAGGAGTGAGGAGTGAGGAGGTGAGGGAGTGAAGAGGTGAGGAGGTGAGGAGTGAGGAGATAGGGAGTGAAGAGGTGAGGAGGTGAGGAAGAAAGGAGTGAATGACTGAGGAGGTGAGGGAGAGAGGAGTGAAGGAGTGAGGAGTGAGGGGGTGAGGAGGTACAGCCATTACCTGGACTGTTCTGCCCTGTGATTGGCTGTTTATAGCTCAGGTGAGAGCTGCAGACCCCTGGACTGTGCTGCCCTGTGATTGGCTGTTTAAAGCCCAGGTGAGAGCTGCAGACACCTGGACTGTGCTGCCCTGTGATTGGCTGTTTAAAGCTCAGGTGAGAGCTGCAGACACCTGGACTGTGCTGCCCTGTGATTGGCTGTTTAAAGCACAGGTGAGAGCTGCAGACACCTGGACTGTGCTGCCCTCTGATTGGCTGTTTAAAGCTCAGGTGAGAGCTGCAGACACCTGGACTGTGCTGCCCTCTGATTGGCTGTTTAAAGCCCAGGTGAGAGCTGCAGACACCTGGACTGTGCTGCCCTGTGATTGGCTGTTTAAAGCACAGGTGAGAGCTGCAGACACCTGGACTGTGCCGCCCTGTGATTGGCTGTTTAAAGCTCAGGTGAGAGCTGCAGACACCTGGACTCTGCTGCCCTCTGATTGGCTGTTTAAAGCTCAGGTGAGAGCTGCAGACATCTGGACTGTGCTGCCCTGTGATTGGCTGTTTAAAGCCCAGGTGAGAGCTGCAGACACCTGGACTGTGCTGCCCTCTGATTGGCTGTTTAATGCCCAGGTGAGAGCTGCTGACACCTGGACTCTGCTGCCCTCTGATTGGCTGATAAACGCCCAGGTGAGAGCTGCAGACACCTGGACTGTGCTGCCCTCTGATTGGCTGTTTAAAGCTCAGGTGAGAGCTGCAGACACCTGGACTGTGCTGCCCTCTGATTGGCTGTTTAAAGCACAGGTGAGCCTTACCTGGTGTCCCACACTCTGATCTTGGAGTCAAAGTGTCCGCTGATGATGCAGTTCTCCGCACAGACCAGGTCGCTGCAGAAAGACGCCACGTCAGCCACCCGCACACCTGAACAGGTGAGTCCACATGTCAATCACATGTTTGTCTGTGATATCAGATTATTTTAAAATGTATTTGAACCACGTGAAAAGGTTCCTGCTTGAACCCTTTTTACAAAAACAAATTCAGTCAGACGACTCAGGTTCATCAGGACACTCAAGAAAATAAGAAAGTAAATAAAATCAATAAACAAGTTTCATAACAACAATCCAACCAGAGCTAAAGTTTTCTCTTTTCTGTTTATACAGAATTAATAATTTTAAAAAGAGGTTTACATGGAAAACATGTTTATTCACCTTTGTGTATTTTTATATTTATATTTATTTCCAGCCTGGTGTAATGTGAGAGTTTCTGATTTGACGTGGCGTAGTGACGTGTTAACAGTTCAGCGTCTCCGTCAGGAAAACCTCGTCCTATTTGGACATTAAACCTTAAAAAGGTCCACATTTAAATCAATCAATCAATCAATCAATCAATCTTTATTTGTATAGCGCCAATTCATAACAAGTGTTATCTCAAGACACTTTACAATAGAGCATAAAGCTCTTCATTTTATGGATACACATATATGCATAGATACATATATACATATAGAATACACATATACATATATATACAAATATATACATCCAACACCAACATGAATCCAAATAGCCAATCATGGATCCCTCCATCATGGCGGCAAGAAAAAACCTTCTGTTAAGCAGCAGGAAATCTTGAATGTGGATCCCAGTCTCATGATGAACAGCAAATCCACACCATGCTGTGATGGGTGTGAGGGCAAAAGAAGGGAGATAAGAGGAGACAAGTGGACGAAGTAAGAACTAAAGTTAGGGACAGGTCCATGTATCATCGGCCTGTCGTCTGATTCCTTAAATGTTAAATGCTAACATCCATCCAGTCTTCCATTTTTCTCAAATGTTCTAAGGCTCTAATTAAAATGGCTGTGTCTGAAATGGCATACTAATGTACTACATACTTGTGTATATACTGTATACTACATAATATAAGTATGATTAGGATGCCAACCGTTCACACTGTAGTATACTACTCAGTTTCCCATGATGCATTTCAAACCTCCGATGACAAAAATCAGAAGCACACCAGGCTATCAAATATCTCTGTTGATTCACCACATTTGAAAGTTCAGAGAGCATTTTAGACGAGAAAGTCACCACGTAGAATACCAAAATGTGGTCATTTGACCCATAAAACGCACAGATACAAATTTCATTTTGGCATTTCGTACATTCTGTTATGCGCCCCATTATGCTATCAAAGAAACTTCAAAACAAGAGCCCATTTACAAAAGCGTTAAAGAACTCAAAGGAGATAATAAAAGACGCTTTCATTTTGAAAACAGGAAGTTTGCTAGTGGCTGGGACGTTAGTATGCCATTTCAGACACAGCCCATGTCTTGGCTTTAGTCCCACACTTACTCCAGGTATTCTTCCTGTTCCCGTCAGCGTCATTGCAGCAGGACAGAGGAAACGAGCATGTGCAGAACAACTGGAATTAATCTAAAGCTGAATGAACGTTTACATGATTGAGGAGTTATATAATTTGGATTTAAAATCAGAATAAACCAGCCACTTACTGTTTTTTTCTGAATTATCATTTTAATTCTGAATTACGTGTCTATTAGGGGTGGGAGAAAACATGGATTCACATAAGTATCAGGATTTTTTGTTTGACTGATTTTAAATTTATTTTTTTTTGTTTTTTTCCAAATGTAAACTCTTCATTTTAGTCTGTTAATAATCCACTTTTAAAGTCAGTCCAGTCTTTTGAAGAGAGAGTATAAACAGCTGGTTAAAATATATTGCTGAATAAATCCTAAAAACAGACTCACATGTGATGTGTATTTTTCCTGATATAGTCTGTAGGCATCATCATTGTTCATCTTTTTCACTGGGGTTAAAAAAGCTAACTAAAGATTGAAAAATCGGCAATATCATAGAACCGGAATTTAAATCGAACTGGCACAACAAAAAAAAAATCATTAAAAATTGAATCAGGAGAAAAGTGTATCGTCCCAGTCCTAGTGCAGGGGTGGGCAACTGGTGGCCCAGGGACCATATGTGGCCTTTCACCTCGCTCAATGTGGCCCACCAGTCATTTTCACAAAAAAACAAAAACTGTAAAAATGAAAAAACAAAACATCAGTTGCTAAATATGATTCATCATGAGTAACCAGGACCATATAATGCATAAATCTGGATAGGTGATTAAATATTTTTACTAACCTTAGATCGCTGGTACGTGCTTTGTTTTTAAGTCATTTAAGTTCCTGCTCAGCTATGATTGTGTCTCTAAAATATTTTATGAGGCATTAAAACATAATTTATAGTATTGGTAAAAAACATATTTGAAAACAAACACAGCTTTAAAAACTGGTAAACATTTGTTCTTTTACTGCATTAAAAAGAAGAATTAGCTTAAAATTTGTGTCATGTTCATTTAGATCATTTTTAATCTTTAATTGTGTTTGAGTTAGAATATTTAAGTGTTGATATAATCCTTAGTTAAGCTTTATCTTTGTACTTTTTTCTTTATTTATATTTTTCTTTGTAGTTGCCCATTCCTGGCCTACTGTCTTATTTTAAATCTTTTTAAAAGAGGATTTGAGTTTTATTTAGAATTGAAGAGGATTTAAAGCTCTCATGTAAATGTGATAATTTTATGTTGTTTTAATGTCTGGTTCTTGGAGGTTATTTTGACCTTTCCTCTGTTTTTTTTCATGTTTTTGTTTCTTTATTTTGAGTTTTTGTTGGACTGTATGGTTCTATTATAGGGGAAAACAGTAAAAAGACTTTGGTCAATAAAATGCTGTTGTGGATCAGCTGTTGGACTCACAAGCGGCCCGGTGCAGGTCCCACAGCCTGATGGTCCTGTCGGCGCTGCCCGTCACCACCTGATGGAGCAGCGAGCTGAACCTGGCCGCCGTCACCTTCCTGCTGTGGCCCGTCAGAGTCAGCTGATGGACAGGGAGACAGGTGAGGATCTGTCTCTGAGCTCGTCAACACACCACCATGTTTACTGCGTTACCTTGGGAACGGAGTTGTCCAAACGCCACAGCAGGGCGGACTTATCGTAGGACGCGGCGAGGATCCTGGAGCCCTGAAATGAAACGTCAACCAAACATCTGATGTCAGACTAAACTGTTCAAATCCACTCTGATAATATTCTCTGTTTGAATTTGACAGCAAAACAAAGACTGGGGAGGCAGAGGAGAGCTTAGAACACCTGTTCGGAACATTTACAGGTGAGCAGGTTAATCGGACACAGGTGAGTCCTGATTGGATAGAAAAGGTGAGCACAGTCAGCAGCTGTGAGAGCCAACAGTCCAACACATCACAACTCCAGACTGAAAAGAATTTATAGATCTAAAATCAGACAAATCTCTGCACTTGAATGGCAAAGTCCAACATCAACACTGAATGCCTGTGACCTGTGATCCTCAGGCTTCTCTGCATCATAAAGCAGCATCATCGACTAAAATGTGAAGCTTCATCAGCTACAAATGAGACTGAAATTAAAACAATTTAGAGACTAAATTAAGACAAAAAAAAAAAGTTATTTTAGACAAAAGACTAAAAAAAAGTTAAAAAGAGCTGTCAGCTTAAACACAATAGACTGACCTGCTGCAGTCCACGCCTGCCTCCACTGAACATGGACTAGACTGACCTGCTGCAGTCCATGCCTGCCTCCACTGAACATGGACTAGACTGACCTGCTGCAGTCCACGCCTGCCTCCACTGAACATGGACTAGACTGACCTGCTGCAGTCCACGCCTGCCTCCACTGAACATGGACTAGACTGACCTGCTGCAGTCCACACCTGCCTCCACTGAACATGGACTAGACTGACCTGCTGCAGTCCACGCCTGCCTCCACTGAACAGGGACTAGACTGACCTGCTGCAGTCCACGCCTGCCTCCACTGAACAGGGACTAGACTGACCTGCTGCAGTCCACGCCTGCCTCCACTGACAAGGGACTAGACTGACCTGCTGCAGTCCACCTCTGCCTCCATTGAACAGGGACTACACTGACCTGCTGCAGTCCATGCCTGCCTCCACTGAGTCTTGTTAAAGTTGGTGTAACAGAGTAAACATGTCCCTGTCTTAGCTTTTCCAGACAAGTTTCAGGCATCAGAGTCAAATTTGAAGGATTTGAAATCACCTGTTTTTGTTTTTATTCAGATCAAACCAACGTCCCAGCTTTAATGGATTTTGACCTTTTGCTGTAAAATAAAATTTTCTGAGACTTTTTGTCCTCAAATGTCAAAATCAAACAGTCAGGTGTTTGGGTCTCAGGTGGGTGTGGCTTACTGCGGGGTCGAAGTCGATGCAGGTGATCCCCTCTGTGCTGCCGTCCAGGGTCGCTCTGTGGGTCAGCATGCCTGATGACATCATCAGTGATGTCACAGCATGCCATGGCAGACAGGAAGAGGACGAGAGCAGAGACGTTAGTGATGTGGGTGACAAAAGACAGAGGAGACATCAGAGGATAGGAGTCATTAGAGGATAGAGGAGACATCAGAGGACAGAGGAGACATCAGAGGATAGGAGTCATTAGAGGATAGAGGAGACATCAGAGGACAGAGGAGACATCAGAAGATAGAGGAGACATCAGAGGTCAGAGGAGACATCAGAAGACAGAGGAGACATCAGAGGACAGAGGAGACATCAGAGGATAGGAGTCATTAGAGAATAGAGGAGACATCAGAGGACAGAGGAGACATCAGAAGATAGAGGAGACATCAGAGGTCAGAGGAGACATCAGAGGACAGAGGAGACATCAGAGGACAGAGGAGACATCAGAGGACAGCATGTACTGGACTTACCCGCTCTGACCTCCCACAGTTTGATGACCCGGTCAGTTCCTCCGGTCGCCAGCAGGGCGGAGCTTGAGCTGAACTTCACGGCGTTGATGCCCTGCTCATGGGCCTCCTGTCAGACAGAAACACACATGCTGGTTTACTGAAGTTTTTTTTATTATAGACTATTACAAACTCTCTGTCTCCATGTCATCTGTTACCAGGTGGTAGAGTCAATGAGCAGGACTGAAGCAGAGTCAAGGTCACATGCTTACACATCCACTACAGCACATTCACTCTCCTCCAGCTCAACACCTTCTCTGTCCCCATCGTCTCTGTGTTTGTTGTAATATGTCACTAATGAGGTGTTTTTTTTAATCCCACACTCTGCTCCCTGACAGGTGCCTGGTTTGTACATGTTTTGTCCCTCTCCTCTCCTCCTGTCTCCTTTTATGCAATCTCCAGGTGAGTGGATGCCAGCACGACTGGTTGCTGCTGCTCTCAGGTATTTTTGTTGTTTGGTGTCAATAAGGTGCCTTAAAAATAAAATGTATTATTATTATTATTATTATCATTATTATTATTATTACTATTACTGTTATTATTATTAGTTATGATTCTTTGTCTAATTATTATTATTATTTGTATTATTATTAATGTTATCATTATTATAACTTAATTTAATTTTTATTACTGTTATTATTATTACTGTTATTATTAGTAGTATTATTTGTCTAATTATTATCATTATTATCATTATTATTATTATTATTATCATCATTATTACTGTTAATTTTATTATTACTATTATTATTATTATTATTTGTATTATTATTATCATTATTATTATTACTGTTAATTGATTACAACTGTTTTTATTATTGTAATTGTTATTTGTATTATTATTATCAGTTGTATTATAATAATTATTATTATTACTGTTATTATTCTTATTATTATATGACCTCCAACCATTCTTTGACCTATGAAAAAACAAATCTGTCCAGATGGGACAGCTTTGTCTTTTTTTAACTTAAATCAAACCTGTGATGACAGACGGTCTAACAGATCAGGAGGAGGAGCTTTGAAACATTAAACACTTTTGTTTATAAAATGAAATAAAGACATTAAAAATATATGATTAAGATAATGTCAAACAGAAGGAACATGCTTCATGTCTCCTTATGGTGGCCTTCAGAGATGATTAAAGAGTGATCCTCAGACACAGAGGCCTATGGAGGTCTACGTAGGTTTATGTAGGCCTATGGAGGTCTATGGAGGTCTATGTAGGTCTATGTAGGTCTACAGTCTACAGAGGTTCACCATGAGGTTTCAGATACAAAGTGAGTGGACCTGCTGGTGTTTCCTCTTTACTTAAACGCTTTTATTTCAGAGACTCTTGTTGTTAAAATGATTAAATTCTTATTTTTCCTCTTTGATGGATGATGTTTCTATTTTATTTTATTTAAAGCAGTGTGATGGACTCTTAAACTTCAGTTTTAGTCTCTCCTCTGAGGAGCACCCTGACGCACTGAAGCTCAGACTGGAGATGGCGATGGTCAGCGTGAATCCCTCAGGCAGAGGTGCATGCTGGGTAATGACAGGCAGACAGAGGAGGTCTTTGTCAGGACACAAACGTGGTCTGTGAGCGGAGGAGAACGACCAGACACATCCACCGACGGGCACACGGAGAAGTTCTGACTTTGTTTATCATCTTAATAAACAAATTTAACGCCGTCTGCAGCAGCCTGTTGTTACCAGCAGGGGGCGACGGAGAGCTGAGGGCGACCACGCTGCACCAGGTGATGCTGGGACGTCCCATCATCATCATCATCTCCTCCACCTTCTCACCCTAACAGCTGCTCAGAGAGCGAGCCTGATTTAGCCGACCGTCAGAATTTGGAAAAATATTTATATTTATTCCCAAATATCATTATTATCCTCCTGTCTGTCTTCATCATCATCTTCATCATAAAGCCAAAGACAGCAGGATCAGTCTGAAGAATAAACCTCCTGCTTTACTGAGATTATTTACTTCTTTTCCTTTTCAAATCTTTAATCATCCTCATTTTCCTGCTCTTGTTTCTGCTTTGTGTTTAGTTTAATTCCTTAAATTTTTAGAAAATGTTTCTTATCAAACAAATGCTTGAGGAAAAGTATTTTGATTAAAATTCATGCACATTTCTTTTTATCTTCCTAATTATCAGTAAAACAGTTAATGACATAGTTATTTTAATTAAAATACAGCAAGTTCACCGTAGTTTAAAAACATTTAAAAAGTTGTAGACTAAATTATAATCATGTAAATGATAAAACAGAAATGATGCTGCTTTTGATGATGCAGTAACTGTGCTGTTATTGAAAGACAGTAATGACACCTTGAATAAAGAATATAGTAGTAAAACTGTTATAGAAAATACAGACTGATGCTACAGATACAGAGTAATACTACTGTAAAGACATTTAACTAACAGGCAGCTTGTTGACAGAAAATTACTGTAAAATTTACAAGAACCTTTTCACAGTGCTCCCTGTCAGACCATCGCTGAGGCAGTTTTTTCTTGTTTTACTGGCAGATATTTTCGATAATTTTCACCAATTCAGAGCCACAATTATGCTTTTTATTCCTAATAGTTAATAACTTTAATATAATTAGTGTTATTTAGGTATTTCTGACATGAGACAAACTCACTGGCTCAGATCTTTGTCCACATAAACACTGAAAAACCTCAGATCTCAATTAAAAAAAAAACCTCTGGACTTTTTCTAAGCCACAGTTTCCTCTCACAGCTGATGAAGATGTACAAACTAAAATAAAGCCTGAGTTTTTTGTGATCAGTAATTTAATCAAACCATAAATTGTTCAGCTCGACTCTGAGAGGGACGAGCAGCTCTAAGCCTCAGTGTGTGTCTGTGTTTGTGTATTTTCTGTACATGTGTGTGTGTATGTGTGTGTGTGTGTTACCAGGACTTGGCGGGCCCTTGCTGGCACTCGTGCAGACAGACACACCCCCACTGGACTCATCAGGTCTTCCTCCAGACAGCTGACCGAGTGGCCCCGCCTCTTCCTGCTGACATCACAGCGGGTCACTTCCTCTGTTTTAACCTCTGGACTGTCAGCTGATCAGAGGCTAACGATGCTAACACGTTTATTATCATCTAAAGTCTTTAACATCACAAACACAGACACTTGTAAGGGGGGAAACTGGAGGCCTAAGGGCCACACGAGGCCCTCTGCTCGCCCCATGAGGCCCATGGTTGATTTTAAAGGTCACAAAAATAAACAAATAAGAATGAAGCTGAAACGACAACATTAAAAATCACAACATTAAACAGAAAGCTCCCCATGTTCACGTTTCTGTTATTGTACGTGTTGTATGTAAAAACAAAGTTTTCTGGCACTTGGCACCGGCAGCGAGCAGAAAGATGACAAATGATGTCTGACCTGGATTATCCATAAGAAAATAAAATAAATAAAATCACAACATCTTTGAGGAAACAGAGCAGTGGCTGTTTGTTCATAACTAAACGTGTTTGTTAAAACAGGTTTGATAGTTAAAGTCAAAAATACTGAAATTCAGAAAAAAAGTCTAAATGTATTTCAGACTAGATTTACTTATTAATCTCTAATTACTTTACTTATCCTTCTCTTCATAAAGAAGTTTATAACGCTGTAAGATTCTCAGTGTTGGAACCTGCATTCTTATTTTTTACTAAATGTTTCTGCCCCGAGTTTGTGAAAAATACTTTGTTGTATACGACTTTTATTGTATTTCCTGAGTAATGTGTGAATAAACTAAACTAAACACTAAACTAAACTAAACTAAACTAGTTTAAACTAAACTAAAACACTAAAATAAAATAAAATAAAAACTTAACCTAACTAAAGTAAACCAAACTTAACTAAAACACTAAACTTAACTACACTAAACTAAAAAACTAAACAAAACTAAACTCAACTAAACGAAAATAAACAGGAATAAAATTCAATTTAACTAAAATAAACTAGAATAAAACTTATCTAATCTATACCAAACTAAACTTAAACTAAAACACTAAACAAAACCTAACTAAACTAAAAAACTAAAATAAAATAAAGTAATCCAAAAAACTCTCAAAACTAAACTCAACTAAACGAAAATAAACTAGAATAAAATTCAATTTAACTAAAATATACCAGAATAACACTTTACTAAACTAAACTAAACTAAACTAAACTAAACTAAACTAAGCTAAGCTAAGCTAAGCTAAGATAAACTAAACTAAACTAAACTAAACTAAACTAAACCAAAGTAAACTTAATTAAACTAAACTAAACTAAGCTAAACTAAACTAAGCTAAACTTAACTAAACTCCATTTTTTTGTCTTTATTTGATTTTCCCTCTGATATTCTGTGAATTAGACAAACAGCTGT
>JAZDUH010000198.1:23975000-23982500 GCA_036419115.1 Scarus forsteni | reverse complement strand
TTGAGTTAGAATATTAAAGTGTTGGTATAATCCTTGGTTAAGCTTTATCTTTGTAATTTTTTGTTTATTTATATATTTTTCTTTATTGAGAGAGCCAACAATATGTAACAGTGTGGCCCTCGGGCACTTAAGAAAAATTAATGTGGCCCTTTTGGAATTGATAGTTGCCCACCCCTGGACTAGGACATTCCCAGAATAAATGAAAGTGGTTTCCTCGAGCCTCGTCACCTCCAGCAGGAGACCATCTTTACAGTTTCACTCAGTCAGTCCAGGTTTTTAATCTGTAACTCTGAATAAAGTTCTTCAGCTGCAGCTCTAAATGCTGATAACAGACTGACCTTGACCCTCTTACCTGAGCGTAACACTGTCAGATAAGATCCTGTTTTACTTTATTAGATTTAACTTTCACTTTTATAACCGAACATGAGTTTATCAAAGAAGCTCTGTGAGCTCTTCAGCTGTGATAACTGCTGTTAGTCTGAGACTTTAAACTCTGTTCATGAAGGTTTATTTTTAATAAAGACATCTTGGTAACACTTTACATAAAGATCTAGTTTATAATGCATTAGGAGAACATGCATAAGACATTATAATGCATGTATAATGCTTCATAAGTGTCATTATAATGGTGTATAACCATGTATAAGAACTTGTACCAAGGTTTATAAAGTATTACAAGTGTGGACATAATGTATTATAATCAAGCCTTTATAATGTTTTATACCTGCATACTCAAGTGACAAGAGTTTAGAATGAAGAATCTGAAGTCCTGGGTCACATTAGAACCATCCTTACTCTAGACAGGAGTAAAGAAAGGTTGTAATGCCTTATGAAGATGACTTTAAGAGCTTTTAGTGAAGTGACAACACTGTATAAAGTTGTTAGTATTTGCATGATACAATAACACAATTAGAATCACTAAGGAGCAGGATTTTACTGGCTGGACATAAAATGTAAGTTAAAAATTAAACACCATAATGATCTTTAAAACAACCTTATTTTGAAAATATAAAATATAAAGGATGTTGCAGATTATTCTCTACATATCAATACAATTAAAATCTGTATAAAAAACCTGCATAACTCACAAATTAAAATTCTAGAGAGGACTGAAGAATGACATTTATAACAACATAACATATTATTGATATTTATAAGGCATTACGCCCTTTCTGTAACCGAGAATTTAGTGTCTGTTCTATGTTGAGCAGTTCTATGTGTGTCTTTACTACTGTCTAGAGTAAGGATGGTTCTAATGTGACCCAGGACTTCAGATTCTTCATTCTAAACTCTTGTCACTTGAGTCTGCAGGTATAAAACATTATAAAGGCTTGATTATAATACATTATGTCCACACTGTAATACTTTATAAACCTTGGTAAAAGTTCTTATACATGGTTATACACCATTATAATGACACTTATGAAGCATTATACATGCATTATAACGTCTAATGTTTCTAATGCATTATAAAATAGATCTTCAAGTAAAGTGTTACCGACATTTGGAGTTCAGTCTTTCCTTTAGTTTTCATCTTTGCCCTGTTTGATGGTTTGATTTAATTTTCTGTCATGTTGTAAATGTTACTGTAAACACAGAGAAGATCACACTGAAGCTCGACTTGAAGAAAATCATGAATCATGTGAAATTTGTCTTGTTTCAATAACAGATGGTTTGACTTACTCTGAACAATCAGGCTGTTTTTGTTAGTTTAAAAAAGATGTTCGTGCAGGAGATTGTGGCTCAGAGTGAGTGTGCTGATGTTTTCTGACTCAAAATGTGACGAATACTTTAACAGAGATCAGTTTTTAACAGCGTGACTCTGTTTTACACTTTTATGCTCTAATATACTCAAAAAAGTTTGTGGGCTTCATTAAGTCGACTGTTTCTCCTCTTTAATAAAGTATATTTTACTTAATTGGGCGAGATGTGGGATAAACACTGAACCTCTTCCAGCCAATCACAGGGCTACACACAGAGACAGACAGTCATACTCTCTCATACTTAATTAACTACCAGCTCAGCTGTCTGCAGAGGTCATCAGTAAAGTCTCTGATTGTTCATGTTTTTGGTAAAACTTTCTATAAAGACCACATTCATGATGCATCATAACAGCATTTATCATATCAGTTATAACGAACGATAGAGCCAGTCATTATAATTCATTATAAATGACATCATAATGTTTATGACTGTTGGTATAAAGCATCATGAAGCATTATGAGTGTAGTTATGAAGCATTATGGATGCTGTTATAATGTATTATAAATGTGGGCTTCATAAAAAGTGTTACCGTGTTTTTTTAAAAAGCCCAGAACAATCGAATCATCGTTTGATATCGTTAACATTTCAGGGAGCAGAGAAAATAAAAAACAAACCAAAACAGATTTTAATGTTGTGATTTAAAGGTTTTAAAAGCCAACAGTTGATGTCAATAAATCAGCAAATATTAATAATATTAATATTAACAGACGAGCTGGGAGTTAAAGGGTTAAGGCTGATTTAGAATCACAGTTTCTGTTCTGATGAAGCAGGAGAGACCGGAGACCCCACACATGCACAGGGAGCTGAGCTCACTTACCTGCTGGATCCCAGGATCCCTGAAGCCAGACTGCTTCTGTCCAGCAGCTGAGAGTCTGAAACACAAACACACATGGCATCAGGTGTGGACCAGCTCTGTGAATCAGGACTGACGAGGTCCACCAGACCATCAAGGACTGATGTGGTCCACCAGACCATCCAGGACCCACACCAGGTCCACCAGTCCATCCAGGACCCACACCAGGTCCACCAGTCCATCCCAGACCGGTATCTCAACACAGCAGGTGACTAAATGAAGCTCCTGAGTCTCAGTTGACGAGTCCTGACGTGGTCCTGGATCACATTGATGCTGTTGTTGTAAAAATGGGACGTAGATGTTTTCTAAATCACACGTCAGTGAGAGAGGAGTTCTGTATGGGTATGTGGTCCTCCAAAATGGACATAAAAACTACACTCAGCTCAAAATAGAGCTGAAGATTAGGACTGAGTGAGACCTCACAATTAGAATAATCAATGGGGGTGGGAGAAAAAATCCATTCATATAAGTATCAGGATTTTTTGTATGATGATTTTTAAATTTATTTTTTTTCCAAATGTAAATGCTTCATTTTAGTCTGTGTTAATAATCCACTTTTAAAGTCAGTCCAGTCTTTTGAAGAGAGAGTATAAACAGCTGGTTAAAATATATTACTGAATAAATCCTAAAAACAGACTCACATGTGATGTGTATTTTTCCTGATATAGTCTGTAGGCATCATCATTGTTCATCTTTTCACTGGTGTTTAAAAAAGCTAACTAAAGATTGGAAAAATATTGTAGCAATATCGTAGAATCACAACTTAAATCAAATTGGCACCTAAAAAATCGTTAAAAATGAAATTGGGAGAACGGTGTATCATCCCAGTCCTAACAATAAATGTTTTTGTTTGTTTGTTTGTTTGTTTGTTTGTTGTGTTCCTGAATTCAAACAGTGATGTGTTGATGTAACTTAGATTCACACTGACGAGTGTGAATGTTTGTTTGTATGATTACAAACATTCTATTTCAGAAATTCTACATGAATTAAATGACTCTGAATTCATTCTAATGGGTGATTTAAACTGGGACTGGCTCTCAAAGACCTCAGACTGTTTGAAAGAACTATGTGACTCTCTAAATCTTACACAACTCTTAAATTCACCAACAAGGCCCAGCTATAAATCACCTGATAAATCTACCTTGCTTGATTTAATCATCACAAATGCAGTTCATAAATACACTTATTCTGGCATTTTTTGTAATGATGTTAGTGACCATTGTTCTGTTGTTTGTGTCAGGGATACTAAAATACCCAAGGTAAAACCCCGTTTCATTTTTAAAAGATTTTTTAAAGGCTTAGAAGAGCAGGCCTTCCTGCATGACTTATATAATAGTGATCTTAGCAGAGTCACACAGCTTCCGGATGTTGAATTAGCATGGGAATTATTTCACTCTATTTTCTTGTCCATTTCGAACAAACATGCTCCTGTTAAAAAGTATAGAGTCAAAGGTAGGGAAAATCCATGGTTTTCAGAAAATGTATCAGAATTAATTAATGCAAGAAATAAAGCATGGGCTATGGCTAGATACTCAAATGATCCTGCTGATTGGACTACATTTAGAGCACTAAGAAATAAGTGCACCTCAGTGATTAGGAATTCCAAACAAAGGTTTTATCTCAAGTCAGTCACAGAAAACTTAAATAATCCTACTAAGTTTTGGAAACTAATCAAGTCCTTGTCAGGTGTGCATGTTGCATCCAGACTCCCAGAGAACATAATGGTTGGCTCAAATGAAATAAATGACAAAGATTCCATAGTTAATCATTTTAACAGACACTTCACTCAAGTAGGGAGTGATATAAATAATTTCGACTTAAATCCATCCACCCTGTGTCTCTCCCCTTGTGTAACAAATACTGATCAGGATACATTTGATTTTGAACCTTTATTAGTTGATCAGGTTTGTAAAGCCTTGAAAGATATTGACTGCAAAAAGTCTGCAGGCCCAGACAACCTTGAGCCGTATCTTTTAAAGCTTTCTGCTGATATTATTGCAGCACCCATTACCCATATCTTTAATTTAAGTCTTTTATCTAATACAATTCCAAGAATTTGGAAGACTGCATATGTTCTCCCCTTGTTTAAAAATGGGGACCCTTCCGAATTAAATAACTACCGGCCTATTTCCAAACTCTCAGTCTCAGCTAAGGTCTTTGAGAACCAGGTGAATTTACAATTAAAGCAGTTTTTACAAGAAAAGAACATTTTAAGTGACTTTCAGTCAGGTTTTAGATCTGGCTACAGTACCATTACTGCTTCTATGGTTGTTGTAAATGACCTCATTTGTGCCTTGGACAGAAAACAACATTCTGCTGCCTTATTTATTGATTTATCCAAGGCATTTGATTCAGTAAGCCATGAACTGTTATTAATGAAACTTAGAGCAGCTGGTTTAAGTTCCAAGACTGTTAATTGGTTTAAAAATTATTTTACCAGCCGAACTCAGTGTGTCTATGCAGAGGGCCTTAAATCTGAGTGTCTTCCGATCACTAAAGGTGTCCCCCAGGGATCTATTCTGGGACCCATTCTGTTTTCTATTTTTATAAATGATCTGGGAAAGGACATAAAGGCCAAAATACATCTCTATGCTGATGATACTGTCATCTACACCCATGCAAACTCTATCACAAAAGCGGTGCAAGAGCTTCAGACAGCATTTCAGTCCTTACAAACGACACTACAAAATCTAAAGCTAGATTTGAATGCTCAAAAAACAAAGTTCATGGTCTTCTCAAGAGGTAACTTGCAACAGGTGAATAATTTTAATGTTTTTACTTCTGAAGGAAACTGTGTTGAAAATGTGACCTCCTACAAGTACTTGGGTATTTGGATAGACAGCAAACTTTCATTTAATGTACATATCACAAACCTAGTAAAAAAGCTTAAAATTAAGATTGGCTTTTATTTTAGAAATAAATCCTGTTTTACTTTTAATGCCAAGAAAAAACTTGTGGAGGCTACATTTTTGTCTGTGATTGATTATGGTGATATCCTCTATATGCATGTGTCTGCTTCCACACTGCGGACTCTTGATTCAGTGTATCATGCATCTCTTAAGCTTCATAACCAACGCATAAAATCTCTCACCCATCACTGTATTCTTTATGATTTGGTTGGTTGGACTTCACTAGCAATTCGAACAACAACACTGGCTGATTTTTATTTATAAAGCAATTCTGGGAAAGCTTCCATCTTACCTCTGTTCCTTTCTGTATAGCAGCTCTACTGGGTACCAGCTACGATCCTCTAACTTGCTGCTCTTCTCTGTACCCAGAGTTTTTACAGACCTGGGGAAAACGGCTTTTTCTTTTAATGCCCCTTGGTCGTGGAATAATCTTCAAAAAGAACTAAAACTGGATTCAATTATATCTCTTAATGAATTTAAGAGCATCATTAAGAGTGTGGTGACAGAGGCATGTGGTTGTTTTTCTTGAAAGCCAAATGTGTACTTGATTATTTATTTTTACCTGTTGTTTGTGTTGTGTCATTTTCTATGTACTGTGACTCTGTACGGCTGCTATTTTGGCCAGGTCTCTCTTGTAAAAGAGATTTTTTAATCTCAATGGGACTTCCTGGTTAAATAAAGGTTAAATAAAAAAAATAAAAATAAAAATTATTGTAGGTTGTTTATGTTGTTTTCTGTAGAGCTCTGGAAGATCAGCAACCACGATGGTGGAAGCTAATGGGAATAAAGGATAAAGATCAAAGAATAAAGATCAAAGAATAAAAAATAAAGAATAAAGATCAAAGAATAAAGATCAAAGAATAAAAAATAAAGAATAAAGATCAAAGAATAAAGATCAAAGAATAAAAAATAAAGAATAAAGATCAAAGAATAAAAAATAAAGAAAATGATCAAAGAATAAAAAATAAAGAAAATGATCAATAAAGGAAAAAAAGAAGAATAAAGAATAAAGAACAAAGAACAAAGAATAAAAATAGAGAATGAAGAATAAATGATTTAGAACAAAAAATACAGACCAAAGAACAAAGAATAAAGAAAAAAATTAAGAATCAAGATCAAGGAACAAGGAATAATGATTAAAGACTAAAAATAAAGAACAAGGAATCACAAAAAAGATCAAAGAAGAAAGAATAAAGAAAAAAGCAGAATAAAGGATAAAGATCAAAGAACAAAGAATAAAAAAAAGAAGAATATAAAGAATAAAGATCAAAGAGGAAAGAATAAAGGAAAAAAAGAATAAAGAATAAAGATCAAACAACAAGGAATAATGATTAAAGACTAAACCTAAAGAACAAGGAATCACAAATAAAGATCAAAGAGGAAAGAATAAAGGAAAAAAAGAGGAAGAAAGATCAAAGAGGAAAGAATAAAGGAAAAAAAGAAGAATAAAGATCAAAGAGGAAAGAATAAAGGAAAAAAAGAAGAATAAAGGATAAAGGCCCCACACGTGGTCCGTCCTGAAGCTCTGATCTCTCTGTTGGTCACGGCTGACTCAGAGCAGCGTGCTTCAGCTTTGAGGAACTTCAGGAGGATTTTTATTTCACTGCTCTTCCTCTTTAAACAAACACCAGCTCATCATCTCAGACATTCATCAAACTGAACTCCTGACAGGAGGCTCCATCTTCAGGTCTGATTCAGTTCAATAAATGATCAAACATTCTGATCAATAATTCTTTCTTCTGTTGACTTTGGCCTAAAATGACAACAGGACAACATGAGGCCCTTAAAAGCTGGTTAAAAACCTCCAACAGTTTTCACAGAAAAACCTGCCAGGAGATTTAAAGCAGCAACATTTTTAAGAAAACTGAGCCGTTAATGTTTACTCTAATATAAAGAAAAGGATGTTAATGCTTTTGTAAAACTCTCTTTTGTTCCTGTGTTACCATGGAAATAAAAAGCCTCTAAAATTTACTT
>JAZDUH010000198.1:23962500-23970000 GCA_036419115.1 Scarus forsteni | reverse complement strand
AATAAACTCAAACTCTTCCTCAGCGTCACAGTTTGGTGTCTCAAAAACTTCTAACAAGTTTTTTTTAAACATAAACACTCATAATTTACACCCTGAAGTTTGAAGGCAGGTTTATCTCATTTATATATTTAAAAACTGGATCAGATTTCTAAACAGATTTGAATTAATAAAGTTTACTTTGCCAGTTTTATGATTGGTTTTTGGTCCAAACCTCATTTTGGTGTCTTGAAAATTAACATTGTATTAGTAGCAGGAGTTTATTTCAACCATGTAAGAAATGAGGATTATATATTACTTGAAATCATTTAGGGAAGGTACAAAATAATTCAATTTTATTTCTGATTTCCTTAAACATGTTTCTGAAAATCATTCAGTAAATTAGGAGTGATTTCTGGAATTCTTCCTGCTGTCCTGTGCACATTTGATTAACACGTTTTCTAAGAAAAAAGTATGTTCATGTGATTTTAAATAAGAACTATAAAGCACAAACCTTCACCTTCGAGCTCCATTAGTGCTGTTACATCTATAATCAGGGGTGCACATAACTGGTGCGCAAGTGCGCATGCGTCGTCGAAATGCATGCTGAGTGGCACGTCAGACGCATTGAAGTGCTCTTGCGCACCAACAGCTGGGACCGCTTGGAGAGGAAGCGCTCATCAAAATGTCCAAGAAGCAAGCCCTGCTAAGTAACTATTTTGGTGTTCCGCCTCCGCCACCTCCAGAAAGACAACAGACTGAACCACCACCTGAGCCACACAAAAAAAAGAGTGTTCGCGGAAAAGTGGCTGCAGGAGGCTGGTTGGCTCCAAACCGATGTTAAACACACCGTGATGTGGTGCAAAATATGCTGCGAACATCCTAAACTGGCTGATAAAATCAGCGCCTTTTATAAGGGGACAAAGAATTTCAGTCATCCATCTTTTGAAAAGCATGAGAAAAGCAAAGAGCACGTAAACATAGTGCAAACAACTGATAATAGGAGGAGCAGCCAGGATCGGAATCGCCCTCTGGACAGGTGGCAGGACAAAATTAATGAAGAACAGCGTCAGGCACTGTCTAATATATTTTTGTTGGCTTTTCACAAAGCCAAACATGCGCATCCTATGCGCTCTTTTGTCTATAATCAACATTTCTATGATAAAGTTTCCATCATAAAATGATTTATGACCCTGAAAACACAAACTTAACACGCAGAATCACGTTGATATTAGTTAGACAGCTAATGAGCAGAAAGAGTCGTTCACTAATGGACATTATCGGGATCAACACCAAAATCTAATCATTTCTTAGTTGGGCCATTACCAACATCTCCTTAAAACTTCAGCAAAATAAGTCCAGTAGTTTTTGTGTAATCATGCAAACAGACAAATAAACAAACAGACAAACAAGAAAACAAACCGACAGACAAACAATCAGACAACAATCAAAAAAACAGACAATCGAACACTGGCATAAACAAATCCTCTGCAGAGGTAATGATGATGTTTTTATGTTTCAAACCGTAAATCAGTTTTCAGATTTGAAATAATAAAATTACCTTTAAAGACAAATTAAAACATTTATTAAGAAACACTGAAAACAACTTTCTGTACAAACTGTGTTTAAAAACATTTCAGACGTAAAAACAGAATAAGGTGCTTCAAACTTAATACTGATGTGTGGCTGAGTCTGCAGTGAAGTTTGGCCTCCTCGGGCCACCGTACAGCGAGCGGCGCTCAGACTCTGTTCAGTTTGTTCAGCGTCATCTGAAGCAGCAGCTCCGAGTATTTCTCTAGCAGGGACATCGCGCCCTCGCCCAGGTGCGGCGATAACGCACCATCGCCCCGCTGCGACAGCATCGCACCTTCGCCCTGCTGCGGCGACAACGCACCCTCGCCCGGGTGTGGTGACAACGCACCCTCACCCTGCTGCTGTAACACTACACCCTTGCCAAGGTGCAGTGACATTGCGCTCGACTGCATCAGCGTGGCCTGCAGCTCTGATTGGACGACTTCAAACGCCTCCCTCAGTACAGCGGCCTCTTGAAGCTCCGCCCCTTTGACCTACAGGAAGAAGAAATGATTTAGAAAAGAGAAACATCCAAACGTGTGCTTCAGTAAAGGTCGTGATGATGTAAGGCTGTCTGTCCACCTGCACAGGTGTGGGGACGGACAGACGGACGGACTCACCTGTCTGTAGAGGCGTGCGGCCCACCTGGCGGTCTCCTTCAGCTGAGCGGCGGCGTGCTGACACGTCTGCAGACTCACCTGCTCACCTCCTGAACCTGAAACCACAAAGACGATTTAAGGAGGAAGCAAGAGAAATCTGATACGGGTGTTCAGGTGGAGGGGCGGGGCTGCACCTGTGGGGGCGGAGCTACCTGTCAGAGGATGGTTTGGTGTTTCTGTGAGGGGGGAGGACATTGAGCTGGGCAGGTGTGCTCCTGAAATAAAGAATGATCTAAATTCAGCTTTGACATCCAGAAACAAACTTTTGACCTGGCCGGAAAAGTCCGTGAATCCTTTAGCCACGCCCACCGGCCACTTCATTAAGCCTCCTGTTTTATTGTTTTAACCCTGATGAAACCTGCTTTGGTTGTGGTACATGCTGATCTGGATCAGCGTTGTGTAGTAGTGGACAAACGACTGGAAGGGTCCCGACTGTCGTGGAGAATCGCCGCTGTCAGTGTAGCGGGGGCGGAGCTTAATGCAGCCCTAAGGTGAACAGTGTTAGTGTGGCATGTATGGGGCTCAATCAGGCTGTTCGTGGATCAATCCTGAAAACTTTCTGATTAACAAGGACGTATCCAAAGTGCCCGACTGTGTCCCGCGTCACTGCGCTGTCCTTACGGAAAATGAACCCAATAAAAACGCAAACGATTGGGCTCAGACTGAAGAGATGGACTATGGCTGAACAGGCTGTAATTATTATTATTATTTAAGTTCATTGTTTTTCTGTGATGTCAGTCTGGATCAAATCCAGATTAAATTTAGACGTGGACTCCACATTATTTTGTGAAACTGGAAGTGAATCCACTAAAAAAATGGAAGAGAATTTTTTTTTTTTAAATTCAACCCAATGTTAAAGGTGCTATGAGGAGAATCTATTCCCGGCGACATAAAGACTCTGCTACCCAAGAGCACGCGCGGCGACTGTGGTAAAGACGTGACCCAAGCCAAAGCGTGTGTTTGTTGTGATGCTAATGAATGCAGCTCAGACCTTCCTCAGAACTCTGCATTGCTTTACAACTTCTTTTTTCAACAACTTACAGGATGCAAAGCCACGAGGTAATGTATCTCTTTCTAGTTACGTAGCGGTACTTTTTGATGTGTGACAACAAGCAATTTTTGGAAAACTTAGTATTGTAGTTTTGTAGCCGGCTATATATCTCTACTTACAGCCCGGTGCTCTTAGACGTGTCTGAATAATATAAATCTGCTCTAGTTTTAATTGTCTTGTTCCTGAAGTTGAGTATCCAGGCCAGTCCAGCCCTGTCCGACCCGACCGTGAAGCTAAGAAATACCATTTATAGATAACCTATTTTGATGCTATAAACTCATCTTAAAGTGTGTATTTCCATCAGGCATATATCTAAAAGTGAGACTTTTTTGTAATTATTTAGAAACTCCTCATTGCATCTTTAATTTATGGGATTTCTGGAAGCTTTGAGAGTGTTTTGCATTCAGACAAATATGCGTAACACCAAAATCGAACCATTTCTTAATCGTTTATTACCGTGAAAATTTCAGCAAAATTCATGCAGTAGTTTTTGTGTAATTCTCCATCCTGTGTTTTTTTTGATCAGCTGTCTCACTTTAACTGATGTGTTTAATAAATGACTTCTAAAATGTTTCTGTCTCTGCTCCCATCTCCTCTTCTGAAGGTCCAACAGAACCAAAAAGAAAACTCTGGACATGTTTCAGCCGCTCGTCAGACTCTGATCAGGAGCAGATCTCTCTCCAGATTGTTAACTGTTTTTCACGCACATATCTCAGGTTAGTGAATGCAACACTCAACCAGACTCACCTGAGTTACCTGGATCAGCCTCCTCCTGTCTGAGGGCGGAGCAGACTGTGATGTCGCAGGTGGAGGGTGTGGCTGGTGAGGGGGCGGGGCTTATGACAAGAGTTTGGTTTCTATTCGTCGGTGTTTCATCCATGCTGCTGACGCTCCACCTTGCGGCTTCGCCCTCTGAGCTCACCTGAGTGGGCGGAGTCGACACCTGGAGGGGGGTGTGAGGAGGGTCCAGTGAGGGCAGGACGACGCTGTCGGGGCAGAGAGATGAAATCAGACCGATTCTAACATCAACAAAGGTTGATGTGAGCCCCCCCAACAGGAACAGGGTCTGTTCAGGTTCTGGTTCTGGAAAATCTCCTTCACCACCTTTACACTCTATATGGGTTAGTGACGTTATATTTTTCTTACAGCTTGAAAAAAATCTAAAATACTCTCAAAGGGGAACCAAACACCTTCTACAAGAGGGGGCAACTGTTCCCAACATACCTTTAGAACCTTCCTGCACTGCCATCGGATTAACATCATCAGTTCTGTTGGATCTTATTACCTGGACCAACAAGACTCTTCTGAGCTGTGCAGTATTTTGGACTTTTGCATTGTCAAGTTTCATCCTCATAACATACCCTGGTGTACCTGTGATCCTTATTCCTGACATTAGTGTGATATAAACATATGAAAATCTATTGTTGTTATTATTATAACTGTTATTTTTTTATTACTATTGTTATTATTATAATTTTTTATTATCATCAATGCTATTACAATTGTTACTATTGTTGTTATTGTATTATTATTATCATCAGCATTGCTATTATTATTTTTATTATCATCATTATTATTGTTATAATTGCCTCCGCCAAGGAGGTTATGTTTTTGGGGGAGTTAGTCTGTCTGTGAACAAAATAACTCAAAAAGTTATGGATGGATTTGGATGAAATTTTCAGGAAATGTTCAGCATGGGAAAAGGAAGAACTGATTCAGTTTTGGTGTTGATCCAGATCACCGCCTGGATCCGCCATGACAAAAATGTGATTTTGCTGAATAACTACTGAAGCAAAATAGATATCATTATGAAACCAATTGCTAATGATATGTTTTCATGGTCAAGGAATCTAAATATTCACATGACATAAACTAATAGACTAATATTATGGTAACTATCACAATATGGGTGAGGACTGTGGTGCTGGCAGAGGTCTGTGCTCTCCGAGTGCTTTTCTAGTTATTATTGTTATTGTTATAATTATAATTATCATTATTATTGTTGTTGTTGTTATTATCATTATAATTTTATTATTATCATCTTTATTATTATCATTATTATTATTTTTATTGTTCATATTTCTATTCTCTCTCTTGTTTGGGTGTGGGTAGGGGGGATTATATTGTTCATGTTTGCTGTTATCAGGATTATAACGTTCTCCTGTCTCATAAGCATCAATAAAAATGTTTGAACAAGGTTCTGGTTCAGGTCTCACCTGCAGTCCTGGTCTCTGGAGGGGGTCAGCGGGGGGACGGGAGTGGTTTGGCTCTGGTCCTCCTGGCAGGAGGTGGAGGTGTTACAGGTGGAGCTGTTACAGGTGGAGGAGTTACAGGTGGAGCTGTTACAGGTGGAGGAGTTACAGGTGGAGGAGTTACAGGTGGGGGGGTCCTGCAGCTTGGCCCTGGAGCTGGCCGTGGTCCCCAGGTACCCAAGGCGCGGCGCCCCCTGCTGGAGCCTGGAGGCGGCGTCTGATTGGTTGGAGAAGCAGAAGGTCAGGAGGTAAAGGGGTGAAGGCTTTCAGGTATTTGGATACATTTATGAAAAAGAAGTGAGGACGTGTGAGGACAGCTCGAGACAAACAAACACCGAGAGTGAAGGTGAAGACGTTAACCTTTGACCTCCTGAGTGTTACACAACGACATGGTCGGCCCACTGAGAAAATAAAACAGAAACCGCTCTGAAGTACTGATACTGTTTAACAACTCTTTACTTTATTTTTATGAAACTGAAACTCGACAACAGACTAAACGATGGAGTGAGAAAATTCACAACAGCTTTAAGACAGAAAAATCAGAGTTCATCTTCCATCTTCAGCTTTAATGTTGTTTTTGTTTGTTTTTTAACTTTAATGCTTATTACTCCTGTTTGAAATAAAGATTATCAAATCTAAATCTAAGTCCAGCGCTGTTTTTCATCCAAACTGAAAATATCTCCATAAGTTCATTAAACTTCTCAGTAACACTTTAGAATAAAGATCATTTGTAAGGCATTTATAAACTATTAGTCTATTTTAATAGTTTACCAATTATAAACAAACCACTTATATACATTCATAAATGATTATTATATAGTTTATAAATGATTATTTAATCAGCTACATTATTAAAAACACCACACCAACATTATTTGTACATGACTTATTCATCTTTATATACTGTTATTTTTATGTGTAGGAAAACATTTTTAATAAATTTAAGGATAGACAACACTAGACGCTGATCAGGCGAAGCTAGCAGCGCTGATACCATATACAGATATATATATATACACACATACATATATATACATATATATATATATATACACACATACATATATATACATATATATATATATATATACATATATACATATATACATATATATATATACACACATACATATATATACATACAGTCATGGAAAAAATTATTAGACCACCCTTGTTTTCTTCAATTTCTTGTTCATTCTAATATCTGGTACCACTAAACGTATAATACAATGAACACAACAAAAAATGCAGCTGGTCACATAATACTTTATGTCCTATTTGACATTCTTAAGCTTAATTGATTCCCAGGGTATATAAGAGGCCATTTCATGTCACAAGCAGCACTGCACATGCAAAGGCCTAGAGTGGTTTCCTGCTTACATTCAAGCCGTAGCACAACTCAGAAGTTGTCAGCTCTCACATAATGCCTAAAACAAAAGAATTATGTGAAGCCACAAAGGCAGCCATCTTGGCACTGCTGGAAATTGGCATGAGTGAGAGACAGGTAGCGAAAAAACTGAAGATCTCCAAGACAGCCGCTCATTACAACAAAAAAAACAAGCTGAACATGGCACTACCAAATTGCTACCTGGCCGTGGCAGGAAACGCTTTCTACCCCACGAGATGACTGCCACTCATCCGCTCCTGTGTCAGGAATCGCTGCCAGACCTCCAGGGACCTTAAAAATGAGTGGGCACTGTCGAGAAATGTGACTTGTTCAGCAAGGACAGTTCGAAACCGACTTGTTGAAGCTGGTTTGAAGTCACACAGAGCACGCAAGAAGCCCTTCATCAATGAAAGGCAGAGGAAGGCCCGGTTACTCTGCTCGAGACCACAAGGATTGGACTGTTGATGATTGGGCTAAGGTTCTCTTCAGTGATGAATCCAATTTTGAATTGATGCCCACTCCAGCCAACTTACTGGTTAGGAGGAAGCCTGGAGAAGCTTACAACCCAGACTGTCTTGCCCCTACAGTAAAACATGGGGGTGG